>SKCR01052748.1:0-127605 GCA_019454045.1 Zanthoxylum bungeanum
TTGACCAAGAAAATGTAGATACACATAATCATAATGCGATGCGTCATTCGTAAAGGTTACGAAGTATTCATATCCACCCCAAGCCTGGCTAGACATGAGCCCGCTTACATCACTATGAACGAGGGCTAACAGCTCTGTGGCATGTACACATTTACCACTAAAAGGTGTTTTAGGCATTTTGCCTAATAGACAAGATTCGCAGACATCATATGAATTAAGATCAAATCCGTCCAAGTATTCATTCTTCGAAAGTGTGGATATACGACTTTTGTTCATGTGTCTCACACGACAATGCCACAAATAAGTTTCATCTGTTTTACTCAATTTGAGTCTTTTGTTTGTCATGTTATATGTTTGAGATTAGTTTATGTTCAAATTATAAAGACCATTATTTACATCTGCTGTAAATATCTCAATATCATCTTTATAAACAAAACACCCAGGGTTCCGAAATACAAAGGTATACCCGCATCGGGTTAAACTAGAAACAGAGATTATACTCCTAGTCAAACTAGGTACATAATAACAGTCGCCTAATGTAAGTACATGCCCCGAGGGCAGATTTAAAACATAGGTGCCAAAGGCCAAAACGGTGACTCTCGTCCCATTTCCGACTCGTAGGTCAATCTCATCTGAAGCCAGTCTCCTGTTAATATGCAGATCCTGCACATTAGTACATATGTGAGTACCACATCCATTATCAAAAATCCAATTTTTAAAACTAGTAGTGGACATGTTTATTTCAATAACAAACATACCTGAAGCCGGAGCCTTACCCGCCTTCGCTTCCTTCAAGTCAGCCTTGTACTTACGGCAGTCACGCTTCCAGTGACCCCGTTTGCCACAGTGTAGGCAGACGTCTTGGGATATGTCTTTTGTCTTCCCAGAAGACTGTGACGATTTAGCATTGCCCTTTTTCTTTTTCTTCTTCACACCCCCAAAAGCCTTCGGCCAAGCCTTAGCCTTCTGTGATGCCGAAGTAAGATGCGCCTCGCGCTTCTTGCCTTTTAGAAGCTCTGGCTCTGCCTCTTTTAGCATAGCCATTAACTCTCCAAGAGTTTTCTCTTGGTTCATCATATTATAGTTCATGACGAACCCACCCCAGCAATCGGGCAGAGACTATAAGATCAAATCTATGGAAGTCTCGGCCTCGAAGGTAATGCCCAGCTGACCTAGCTTTTCGATGTCAGCAATCATCTGCGACACGTAGTGCTCGACAGATGTACCCTCTGACATACGAGAGCGAAAGATATTCTTCTACAAATCATACTTCTGAGATTTAAGATTAGATCTATGAAGATCCTTCAATTTCAACATCATGTTATAAAGATCCAATCCTTTGTTCTGGCGATGAAATTAAGGAGTCATTACAGCAAGCATAACAGATTGAGTAGTAGAGTTATTATCACGATGAGTCTTCCAAAGCTCATGCTCTATTGGCTGCTCAAGTCCGGGCTCAAAATCGAGAGGTATCTCTATAATATAAAACAACTTCTCAGCTCCCAAGACTATCCTGAGATTCATTTCCCAATCTGGAAAATTTGCACCGTTAAAGACATTCTCGCCCATGATTATGTCCCTAACGTTAATCTTTCCAGCCATTTTGATTGCTATAGTCCAACTATCCAATCAAATGTTTCAGGTACACTCAAATGCAATGGTTACTATAGTCCAACTATATAACCAACTACAAATGGAGTAGTGTTGAGTACAGTCTAACTGTTTAAAGAAAACAATAGAATAATCTTAGTCCAACTAATATATATAATGACGATAAATAATAAAAGAATGAGCATTTTAGAGAGTATTAAACGAAATTACAAATTTAATACTAGCCTCCCACTAATTTTCGGCGAGCCTCTAACCCTCCGTTGAGTACTCGGGAAACCTAGTTTCCGAGTGGGCTATGATCCCGTAAATAATACACAACCTTGACTTTGGCCAACAAGCTGTATAAAATTTAACTAGGTAGATCTCTAAGATCAATTGGATCACATCTAATTCCTAGATCCGGTAGGTGGACATCCAAGTCCAAAATATATATCCAATGTATTTCCTAACATGTTTCCTATGAATCAACTAAGCTTTGGCTTTGGCTCAACAAGCTTAATGATTCAGGTTAAGCGCGACCCACTGACAGTGGGAAAACTTCGTAATCCACGTCGATGAACAGAATTGACCTTGACTTTAGCCAACAAGTCACAACTGCCCAAGACATGCGATGTTAACAAAGCTTTCATGGTTCAAACACATCCGCGATAGACAATGATCTTGACTTTGGCCAACAAATCAAAGTCAATCTTGGATCTTGAGAGAGAACCACTCAATGGAAGGAAACACTAATATTAAATGTGAGGGCGTTTTCATAAATTGACAATCAATTTATTATCTTTGATTAGGTCTTATCATACACCCTTAAACATGCATTCTGAAAGCATAATAAGGCGCGATAAAATTAATAATGATATGCGGATGGATATTTACAAATTGTATCTAGAACAAATCTCTATTTTTTTTCTCTCTCGCTAGCACTTTACCTTCTTCTAAACCCAATTACATAACACTATAAGAAACCTCATTTTCATTGAGGGGAATTGGTGAGAAGAGAAATACAATGAGAATGAGAGGTGATAGGCTGGACACGCAGGTCAAATTTCAAATAAATACCATATTTACAACAATTTTCAAAATTGTCCCCACCCATCTAATATCCATCCGATATACATTATTCAAACAAATACATCCAAATATTCATACATAGCATGTTGTCAACCAATATAATCCAATTAATTAATTCTTCAATTAATGACCATCCAATGTTCATACAATGATTTGATTTGCGCGAGTCCAACTCGTTTAAGAATAAATACTCAAAGTAAGTATTCTTGAATTATATCAAACTACAATATTAAATCCAATTTAAATTGTATTCAATACTAATTCAAGTTTAATTCCAAATTAAACAATTACACTTATTTTATTAATACCTTTATAGACTTGGATTCCAAATCCAATCCAAATGGCCTCAAAGCCCCATTTAGCATCCAATGCCAATTTGATTAGGTCCAATGAGCTTTTAATTAATTCTTTAGGCATGGACTTTTGGCCATTATGGATCAAACCCATAATGTCTTGGCCCATTTAGGAATCACCCTATGCCAAAAATTAATTTTGGCCTATTAGGCCCAATTAAATTATTAAAGGCATAAAATCATATTTGGACTTTTTATGGAAATGGTTTAGGCCCAATTGGATCAACTCAATTGTCCAAAATCAAACTTGGCCCAACCAAGCCCATTAGCCCAAATATAAACAAATTAGATTAATATAATATTCCAAATATTTCATTAATTCAATTAAATGTAATTAACACAACTAATTAATTAATCTAATATTTCCAAAATATTAATTAATCTAATTAATCATGCTTTATCATTCCAATTCATGTTCAACATAAATTGAAGCAAAATCAAGTCTTCCAACAACATGCTCATTCACGGCAATTACATGAAAATAACATCCAATTTGATTTCAATCCAATAAAATCAACATTCAACATTTATTTCATGCCATTAACACATCCAATTGTCTAATTTTAAAAAATTACCATGAGTTTATCTAGGGTTGAATTCGACCAAGGTAAATGATTGGAGGAAATTTGATCTAATCAATTTTTCAACAATCCAATGATGCACAACTCTAAGTTATCATCATTAACATCAACCAAACACTCAAATTTGAATTATCATGCTCCAAGCAAAAATACTCAAATAAAGTTTATAAACCCTAGAATTCCAAATCAAGTTTAGAGGCTCTAGATACCATTGTTAGTCTCTAAGACATGCTTCCAAGATCCTAAACATGATTTGAGTGTGAATTAATCAAGTTAAGTTGCGGAAATACTTACATTGATTTTAGGAGAAATTTCAAAAATTTCTTTATTTGGATGAAGCTCCAAGCTTTTGATTTGTTATTTCTACTCTTGGGTGAGTTTCTCTAACACCTCATTTGACTCCCAAAGTGCTAGCTTTTAGAAAATTTGAAGCAAAAATTTTCCCTTTGGAGAGAGCAAGAATCAGCAATTGGAGAGAGAGAGAGAATAGTGAATAATGTTTCTAAAACTTTGTTGGTTTGTGAAGTAAATGCAACATTTAAGTAAAGCCAACCACTTCCATCAATGAGTGACAATTGATGTAAGTCATGGATCCCACCATTTTAAATTAAAAATTTAAGTTGGCTTACACAACACACAACTTGACTTGGGCCCGGGTTCGTTTAATTCCGAATTAAACGAATTTGTCGTCGTGACATAATTAAATCCAATTTAATTAAATAATTATGCCTAGCAAAATTATTACGACAGTCTCTTATGAATTAATTCCAAATTAATTCGTTCACCCGAATTAAAATCCAATTTTAATTTCGTATTGAAATCCGATTTCAATTAATATATCCAATATATTATTTAATCGATTAATTCTAAATTAATCACGTTCTCTATTATATGCGAATTTAATCCCAAATTAATTATTGCCGTAATTAATCCTAGATTAATTTTCTCTCTTATAATTAATCCCAGATTAATTCTATTTGAGTCAAATGTCATTGGTGAATCCTTGGGAAGCGACCCAAAAGAATCTTGGATATGTTGGCAATAAATACAGTTGTCGGACTATCCGAATACGTGCGTACCCCGTACCACGTTCTCAACGATTTACAAGACATGGTTGGCTTCTAACAAAGCACCGTGCCTACCCAATTCTCCAGAAATATTCGCCGAGGAATATAATCTGTATCAGGCGTAGTAATACTAATGTAATGCGTAATACGATCCAGTATCGGATGTCACATGCTAGGCTATGGCTGGCTTGGTTCGGCTTAATATATCATATGTGGCAATGAGAGTGCAACTTCGGGTTTTTAGTGGAATAACTCGGAGTTAATAATTTGGAATATTCAATTAAGAGCTTAATTAATATTTCAAGATTATTGGAGCTTGGAATCGTAGGTCCATTTGGTCCCGTGCTAGCTCGATTTATTATAGCGGATTTAGTATAATTGGATAGTCCAATTATATACTCACAAAGGTATAAATATTATTAATATGATTAATAATATTATTTTGTCACACTTGGAACTATATATTAAAAGTTAATATATGGTTTTGATAATTATATGATCATTATTAAATTAAATTAAATTAAATTATATTTGATATAATTTAATAAGGCTAAAGTTGTAATTTCTAGTTATTGGGTTTTGGAAATCCTTGGTTTTAATTTAGAAGTTACAAATATTAAAAGGTAATTAAATCTTTATTTTTTTCATGATGATGACATTCAATACTTTCTATATGTTACAAAAATTAAAGATATTAATTCATTGCTTGGCCGAATATTGGAAGGGGGAATATGTAAGGATTAATTTTATTTTGGAAATAAAATAACCTAAGTCTAAAAAGAATTTTTTTTTCTTTTGGAAGCCTTTAATTCTAACCCTAGCCTCCATCTTCTTCTTCTCCAAATCCTCTCAAGTTGTTGAGAAAACAAAAGAAGAACAAAAGATAAATAAAATAAAAATAACAAAAGTTGTTGTGTGATTAAAATCTCTAAAACGTTTAGGGATTATTTTCTGAGTCTTGCCCACACAAGTTTCCGTTGGTAACGAGACATAGCTCAAAAGACTTGTGGTGTCAAACATATTCATCTTCATCTCTTTTTTCTTTGTTCACTACAGTGAGGCATTGTTTTGCTCACTCCCGCCTCTTTACTTGGTGAAACGGAACTCGTTTTAGTTTTGTTTTAATCCAGGTTTTTTGAGGAATATTTTATGGTGTTTTGAGGCTGTGTTGGGGCTGTTTTCAAGTGAAAAATCAGAACCAAAACACGGCCACTGTCTGCGTTTTTCAGGGGTTGTTTCGGCAATGCACTATGAGTATATCGGGTCCCAAACAGTCCAGTTTTTGTTTGATTGTTTGGGGACTATTTGTTGGGGTTGGTGCTCAGAGCGCCAATTCCCGGTTGTATTTCTTTTGAATACTTCTGTAAAACATTATTATTATGAATAATATATGCAGTTTCTATAATATAATCTATCTTATTAAATGGTAAAGACGTAATGACCTTAGAATGATTAGTCATGGTACTGTTGCAAAAGCGTTGCAACAGACATTGAGTAGCATCATGACGTTGTCATTCTCAGATTGTTCATGGTCAAGGTTTACACTACTTGGTCAGTATAGTAAACCCGTTGAGACCAGTACATGTCGTATACTGGAATATATGATTCCAATGGTTTCTCAATGAACCATTAGTCTTGGAGACTAGTATAGACGTGTAGGTGTTTATAGCGGATAAACACTGAACGACTCACCGAAGATTCTTAATGGATGGTACACCAGCGTCAATAAGAATCTTCTCGGGTTGAGTAGCACTTGTGATTCTTAGACTTGAGATGCCATTGTGGGCACATGAGACATCTTCTACACTTAGATGACAGTCACGTCAACGATCTATTTAGATCAGACCTCCGCCTGTTCGTTGGGTGTAGATAGATCCTCAGGGTGTCCTATGTGTATCAAGATAGGATCCGTCAGTTCAGTGTACCAGAGCATAGGTAGTCCATATGATTAGCAATCAGATAAAACCATGGGCCCGTGGTAAAGTTTAGAAGCTAGTTCTAAACATTCTTTTAGAGATTGCTAATGGAATAGTCGACTGGATAATCCCGATAGAGATTTGACGTTTACATCTATATCTATGGGATTTATCCGGATACCTTTTTTTTTTTTTTTTTTTTTTTTTTTTGGAAACGATGGAAACCCCGCCACCAAACCACCCATTCTGGGCCGCGGGGCAGGTAAAACCACCGGCTGTCCCAGGCTCTTACAAGAAGTGCACCCCCTGGATTCGAACCCAGAACCTCAAGGTGAGATCCTGGACCCTACACCACCAAGCCACACCCCTTGGGGACTTTATCCGGATACCTGTGAAGGAGGAATTATACATTTGCCATGACCTCGACCTGTATGATTCAGCGAGATTATCCGTGATCGTCATAATTTATGGGTGGATAAATTATGGACACGAAATTTGATTTCGTGATGGATATACCTGAATCTAGAGAGTCTCAATAATGAAACATACTCGTAGAGCACTAGAGCAACATTAATAAATAATATTGATTATTTATAAAGTCGTTTAAAGGTTAAACGCAAGATACGTGCTAAAGGGACTAGATAGTCATTTGCCTAATTATTGTGTGTTGATGGTGTTTTCAGGCACTACAAACATTTAAGACAGTACAGCAAGGACAAAAAGGTAAAATCCCTGATCGTTTGAAATCTTACATCCGACCCAACCACAACATGAGGAGACCGACCACTTTGGTTCGGGTGACCGAGCACTATAAGGTCGGCAGAAACATTCTCAGCATAACAGATTGACATGACCGACCTCATGAAGACCGACCAGACAACGAGCCGTGTTCAAGACAACAGCATCCCATTCTTGTGGATAAGATAAGAAAGATATCCTACTCTCACAAGGAGAATGAGTCGGAATCCAGAAGGGAATACGGAAGAAGAAGACAATACCGGATCAGGAATCCCTACAAGAGGAGAAGATTGAGTTCAAATAGGATTTCTTATGCAAATAGGAGTCTGATTTCTGTATTATTATAAATAGGAGGGTAGAGCATGTGTAAATGACATCTGAAAATCATCACAAGAGGGAGGGATTAGAATCATCAAGCTTCGATTTGTAAAAGCAAAGAAGAGACCCGAGGAGTGTATTTGAGTAATAAAAAGTACCACCCTGTTCTTTTCCGTGGACGTAGGTCGGATCCCAAAATCCACCGAACCACGTTAAATATCCTTGCCCATTGGTGTGTTTTTCTGTCTTTTGCTAAATTTGCCTTTGGTCCCCCATAAACCAAACAAATTCACCGTTGAAGGAGGATTACCTCGGAGGTGATATTCCCATATTACCCCGAGACCAAAATCAGCCGTCAACAGTTGGCGCCGTCTGTGGGGAACTTCACAAAAAGCAGTTCACGTGATAAGACAAATGGCGGAGGGCGGAAATCACCAACCAGGAGGTCCGGCAATGGACTGGATGAAAAAGATGGAAGATAGCATGAGGTCTATGATGGATCGACTAGAAAGAATGGAAGGAGTAAACAATGAGAAACCTGAAACCGGGACCGGCCAGAGGAGGAAAGAGAGGGAAAGAGGGAAAAAAGTAGTAGATGTAAGCGAAGACGAGAGACCCATAATGAGAGGCCCCTATGGGATAAGATCTGAGGTGGTAGGAAGAGAGCCACGATCAGAAGACACATGGGAAGAAGAAGAGGAGGAACAATCACCCGACCCCTCCTCCGACAGTTTTTACAACTCCGAGAGGGAGGATAGAAAGTATAACGAAGACGTACAGGAGACCTCTGGGTTTAAAGAACGCCACGCCCGGAGCGACAGGCGAACAGAAGGACACAGAAGCGACACGGGGGCACAACCCGTGAAATAAAGTCTTGGTTGAGAAAAGAGATGACCAGATGGGGAGAAGGCCTCAAGACCGGCGCGGGAGACACCCGAGGTGAGGAAGAGGGGTCTCCCCTTACGGAAGAGATAAGGTCAGCACAGTTTCCGAAGCGATTTAACATGCCGACCATGGCACCATACAAGGGCCACTCCGACCCAAAATCCCACATCGAAAACTTTGTCCTCCTGATGGAAGTACAGGGAGTAACGGGCGATGCCATATGCAAAGTATTTCCCTTAACTTTAGGTGGGCCTGCCATCCTCTGGTATAGAAGTCTGGCCCCGAGGAGCATTCAGAGCTTCTCCCAACTTAAGAAGTCGTTTATCCGGCATTTCAAAGGAGCCTGCACCCCTAAAAAAACAATAAGAGAACTAAGGCTCACGAAACAAGGAGACGACGAAACACTGAAAAGCTTCATTGAAAGGTATCACAACACTGTACTCGAGGTCGGAGGGTACGAATCCCAAGAAGCCCTGGAAAGTCTGAAAGGGGCCCTAAGGGTCGGGAAACTGTGGACCCACCTGAGGATCCATGAGACACCAGACTACACTACCGCACTGGAGGTAGCCAGGAAGTACGTCCTACTAGAAAGCGAGGAAAAAGTATCCCGGAGAGGGACAACCGCCAGAGAAAGGGTAACAAGGAGAGAAGACCATCGGCGACCGGAAAAAGAATTCCGGAAGTTCAATCCAAGACCCAAAGAGTTCAAACCAATGGCACAAAAGGATCAAGGCAAAGGGCCCGCAACTCAAGTAAACCATGTGGTCCGAAAGGAAGCGTATATTCCCCTAAGCAAGCCGCCAGGGGAAATCATCATGGAGATACGGGAGAAAGGCCTCTTAATAGAGCCCGACCTCAGGAGGTTTCCCCCAGACAGAAAAAACAAAAGATCCTACTGCCTGCACCACAATCTAAAAGGGCACACAACCGATGAATGCAAGGACCTGCGGGAACAAATGGAGGACCTGGCCCGGAACGGGTACCTGAACAATTACATCGACCACGAGATCATGGCCGCCAGACAAAGGGCAAGGAACCGAGAGAAGTGAACGTCATCGCAGGAGGGGCAACGCTGGCCGGGGACTCTAACCGGTCGAGAAAGAATTACAGCCGAGCACGGGGGACAGAGGTGCTGAAAACAGAAAAAATCCCAAACCCATGAGGAAATCGGTCGACACCCATTATGTTCACCGATGAAGACGCTCAGGGGGTAAGTTTCCCCCATGACGACGCACTAATAATCAAAGCAACAATCGGCGGCACAGAAGTGGACAGAATCTTGGTGGATCCCGGGAGCGCGGTAGACATAATTTCCAAAGAAACTTTGGAAAGCCTGGGGGTAGAGTACACAGCTCTAACCAAGGACAGCACCCCCCTGTACGGTTTCGGGGGTTCAACGGTCGTCCCGCTGGGAAGAATTCAACTAGCAATGACGATCGGAGCCGCCCCAAAACCCGAACAATCATGATAAACTTCACTGTAGTAGACTGCATGAGCAGTTATCAAGTCATTGTCGGCCGCCCCTTCATGATGAAAACCAAGCCGCAATGTCCTGTTATTACTTGAAATTGAAGTTCCCCACACGGGAAGGGATCGGGATCATATGCGGAAGCCAGAAGATAGCCCGCAGCTGTTTTGCCACTTTCTCGCGAGAGACCCTCTGCGTGGAAAGAGGCACCAAGAAGAGACAGAGAGACGAGGACGACAAGAACACGAGGAAGAGGAAAGACCCTGCTCCCCGGCCCGATAAAGCTGCACGGCTCGGGGCACGGGGCAGCCGAAGAATTAGAAGAAGTAAAACTATTCGGGCCAAAGAAAAGCATAAGAATAGGGGGAAGTCTAGACGAGGCCCTAAGAAAAGACTTGTTGGAATGTCTACAAGAGTACCCCGACGTTTTTGCATGGGGACACGATGACATGCCCGGAATCGACCCAAAATTCGTAAGTCATCGCTTAGCAGTGAACCCATTACACAAACCAGTAAAACAGAAGAGGAGAATATTCAACCAGGAGCGGTGCAGAGCAATAGCAACCGAGGTGGAAAAATTGCTGAAAGCCGGTTTCATCCGGGAAGTAAAATACCCAGAATGGGTGTCCAACGTAGTATTGGTGAAAAAATCTAACGGAAAGTGGAGAATGTGCGTAGATTTCACCGACCTCAACAAAGCATGTCCAAAAGACAGCTTTCCCCTCCCAAATATAGACCAACTGGTAGACACAACAGCCTGCCAAGGGCTGCTAAGCTTCATGGACGCTTTCTCGGGATACAATCAAGTCAAGATGCACCCTGCGGACGAGGAGAAGACCACCTTTATCACTGACCAAGGGCTGTACTGTTATAAAGTAATGCCTTTCGGATTGAAGAATGCAGGGGCGACTTTTCAGAGACTGGTGAACAAAATCTTCAAACCGCTCATCGGCACAACCATGCTGGTATATGTCGACGACATGATAACAATGTCCGGAGAACCAAGGGACCATGTGGCCGACCTGAAGAAAACTTTCGAACTCCTGAGGAAACACAGCTCAATCCAGAGAAGTGTGCATTCGGGGTAGCCTCAGGAAAATTTCTGGGCTACATGGTGAGTTCACGAGGTATTGAAGCAAACCCGCAAAAGATACAAGCCGTGCTAGACCTGAAATCGTCCCGGACAGTTAAGGAAGTACAAAGCCTTACAGGAAGGATCGCCGCACTCAACAGGTTCATCTCGCGTGCAACCGACAAGTGCCATCCTTTCTTCAAAGTCATCAAAAAAGCTCAAAAAGGGGTCGACTGGACACCTGAGTGCGAAGAAGCCTTCCAGCACCTAAAACAATACCTGGCACAGCCCCCTCTCCTAGCCAAACCCCTCCCAGGGGAGACACTGTATCTATACCTGGCCGTCTCAAAGCACGCAGTAAGCTCGGCACTGGTACAAGAGACCGACCATGTCCAGAAACCGGTTTACTATGTCAGTAAAGCCCTGCTGGACGCAGAAACTCGATACCCCACGCACGAACTCATTGCCCTATCCCTGGTCACTGCGGCACGGAAGTTACGACCCTACTTTCAGGCCCATCCTATCAAGGTATACACGGATTATCCCTGAGACAAATCTTGCAAAAACCAGAGGCCTCAGGGAGACTAATGAAGTGGTCAGTAGAAATAAGCGAGCACGACATCTCCTACCTCCCAAGAACAGCAATAAGAGGGCAGGCCTTAGCGGACTTCATAGCAGAGCTCACGGAACCACAGGTCCTGGCCGTGGAAGAAGACAGGTGGGAAATGTCTGTAGACGGATCCGCAAGTTCGCACGGCTACGGAGCAGGGGTAGCACTAAAAAGTGAAAAGGGAGAAGAAATACTGCTCGCCCTCAAATTCGCCTTCAAAACTACAAACAACGAAGCAGAGTACGAGGCAATACTGGCCGGACTAAGGCTATGTACAGTAGTAGGGGTCCACAACGTAGTGATCAGGAGTGATTCTCAGCTAGCAATACAACAGCTGAAAGGGGACTTTCAAGCCAGAGAACCAGCCATGGTAGCTTACCTAGCCGAAGTGAAGAAATGGGTGGAGAAAGTGGGAAACGTACTCTTCGAACAGGTCGGACGAGAAGACAACTGCGAAGCAGATTCCCTAGCCCGACTCGCCTCTTCAATGAGGACAGAAAACCCCAGGGTAATCCCTCTTATATACCTCCGAGAAAGAAGCATTGGGGAGACAGAGGTGGATGTACTAGAAGAAGAAGGCAAAGATTCATGGATGCAGCCGATCAGGAGATATCTGGAAACATGAGAAACCCCTAAAGATAAAAAGGAGGCCAGGAAGCTGAAGTTCAAAAGTACCAAGTTTTCCCTGATTGAAGGAGAGTACTCTACCGGAGAGGATACACCGTACCCCTCCTAAGATGCTTAGCACCAGAAGAAGCAGACTACGTGCTCAGGGAGATTCACGCAGGCATCTGCGGAAGCCACGCCGGGGGAAGATCAATCGCCTTCAAAGCCTTGAGGCAATGGTTTTACTGGCCAACCATGCACCAGGATGGTGTGAGGATAGCACGGAAATGCGAAGGTTGCCAGAAAAATGCCAACCTCTACCATCAGCCGGCAGAGCAGCTGACCACCATATCCAGCCCCTGGCCCTTCGCACAGTGGGGGCTAGACATCATAGGGCCGATGCCGAAAGGACGAGGTCAGGCAAAATATGCAATCGTGGCCATAGACTACTTTACCAAATGGGTAGAGGCAGAGCCATTGTCCACCATCTCGGAAAAGAAGGCCACAGAGTTCCTGAAAAGAAATATAATCTGTCGGTTTGGAATCCCCCAAGCAATCATCACCGACAACGGAAAGCAATTCGACAGCAGGGGATTCAGGAAACTTTGTGAAGACCTCGAGATAACTTTGAAATTCGCCTCGCCAGCCCATCCCAAGTCAAACGGGCAGGTTGAAGCCACCAATAAAACCATCAAGTCAAACCTGAAAGCTCGACTGGGATCAAGCAAAAGCCTATGGGTCGAGGAGCTACCGGAAGTACTGTGGGCACACCGGACGACCTTCAAGGATTCAACAGGAGAGACCCTTCTCCCTGTCATACGGATGTGAGGCCGTCATCCCAGCAGAGATCGAAATATCAACCCACAGGGTCCGCCACTTTGAGAACGAGCGGAACGAAGAACTTATCAAAAACCACCTCGACCTGATCGAAGAAAGAAGAGAACAGTCAGCAGTAAGAGCAGCAATCTACCAACAGAGAATGGCCCGCTTCTACAATAGGAGAGTTCGGACCCGCTCCTTTCTAACAGGCGATCTAGTGCTAAGAAAAGTGACTCTAAACACCCGACGACCAGAAGAAGGGTCGTTAGGTGCCAAGTGGGAAGGACCCTACAAAATCATCGAGGCAGTAGTAAGACCAGGGGCCTACATCCTAGAACATCTGGACGGCACGAGGTTGAAGAAACCATGGAACGCCGAAATGTTAAGAAAGTACTTCCCGTAAAAATCAACTTTCCCTTCTTCTATTTTCTTTTTGCAGAAACCGGGCAAACACCGAATCGGAACAACTGTTGTAAAGAGGGCAGCACGCCCCCAAGCATGAATAAAAATTCATTGTCTGGCAAAATCCTTTGAAAGCAAAAAACACCGGGACTATTCAAAAAAACTTCGGCTCGGGGTCGGGCGATGTCCCACCAAGTCTGTCTTTGGACTAGGGACGTAACATTCCCCCAGGACCAAGTGATTCTTACAGCTCGGGGTCAGGCGATGTCCCACCGAGTCTGCCCTTTGGACTGGGGACGTAACATTCCCCCAGGACCAAGTGATTCTTACAGCTCGGGGTCGGGCGATGTCCCACCGAGTCTGCCCTTTGGACTGGGGACGTAACATTCCCCCAGGACCAAGTGATTCTTACAGCTCGGGGTCGGGCGATGTCCCACCGAGTCTGCCTTTGGACTGGGGACGTAACATTCCCCCAGGACCAAGCGATTCTTACAGCTCGGGGTCGGACGATGTCCCACCGAGTCTGCCCTTTGGACTAGGGACGTAACATTCCCCCAGGACCAAGTGATTCTTACAGCTCGGGGTCGGGCGATGTCCCACCGAGTCTGCCCTTTGGACTGGGGACGTAACATTCCCCCAGGACCAAGTGATTCTTACAGCTCGGGGTCGGGCGATGTCCCACCGAGTCTGCCTTTGGACTGGGGACGTAACATTCCCCCAGGACCAAGTGATTCTTACAGCTCGGGGTCGGGCGATGTCCCACCGAGTCTGTCTTTGGACTGGGGACGTAACATTCCCCCAGGACAAGTGATTCTTACAGCTCAGGGTCGGGCGATGTCCCACCGAGTCTGCCATTTGGACTGGGGACGTAACATTCCCCCAGGACCAAGTGATTCTTACAGCTCGGGGTCGGGCGATGTCCCACCGAGTCTGCCCTTTGGACTGGGGACGTAACATTCCCCCAGGACCAAGTGATTCTTACAGCTCGGGGTTGGGCGATGTCCCACCGAGTCTGCCCTTTGGACTGGGGACGTAACATTCCCCCAGGACCAAGTGATTCTCACAGCTCGGGGTCGGGCGATGTCCCACCGAGTCTTCCCTTTGGACTGGGGACGTAACATTCCCCCAGGACCAAGTGATTCTTACAGCTCGGGGTGGGCGATGTCCCACCGAGTCTGCCCTTTGGACTGGGGACGTAACATTCCCCCGGACCAAGTGATTCTTACAACTCGGGGTCGGGTTACGTCCCACCGAGTCAGCTTCTTTGGTTTGGGGAGGGTAACATTCCCCAGAAACCAAGTCTTTCACTCAACTCGGGGTCGGGTTACGTCCCACCGAGTCAGTTTCTTTGGTTTGGGGAGATAACATTCCCCCAGAACCAAGTTTTCGTCAGCTCGGGGTCGAGGTACGTCCCACCGAGTCAGCTCTCTGGATGGGGACAACATTCCCCCGGGTCCAAGTGCCTCACTCTGCTCGGGGTCAAATTAGACCCCTCCGGCTCATGCTGACCCCTGATGAGCCTTAAAATGTTAGGATAACGAGAAGCATAAAAAAAAAGAAATAAATAGACATAAATATACTTTGTGTATAAAATTGTAACGTTATTACAAAAAGTTAAAGTGTACATAGGGCCCAGTAGGGTTACCCTTTTCATTCAGGCCGCACAGGGGCAGAAATTTCTTCCTCAGATGGTTCAGGTGGCGGGAGAAGCGGCTCGACATCGGGTGGAGGGACTATGGCTTCAACCTCGACGGCAGGATAGACCTTTACTTCAGGGACGGGAGGAGGGATCTCAGGGCAGTCCTCGCCGGCGGCCGGAACCTCAGGACGTTCTTCGTAAGAAGCCTCGGAAGCCGGAACAACCGAAATAGGGGCGGGATCCATCGTCTCCTCAGGTGGGGAAGGGAGCCACTTCTGAAACTCCTCCTCGGAGATATCCCTCTTGCAATAGCTGATGGCCGCACGAATGGGGTCCATGTTCAGACTTGGCAGCACCATCGGAATTAAATCAGCACAATCACCAACTCCCTCAAGGCGGATAGCCTCCTTCTCGGCCTCAAGCTCACTCTCCCTCTTCTCAAGCTCGATCTCTCTCTCCTCGAGATCGATCTCTCTCTCCTCAAGCTCGGTCTTTTTCCTCTCAAGACTATCTCGGGCCCGTGCAACCTCCTCGTCTTTGTTCTTCAACTTGGCCTCAGCACTTGCTACCTTCCCCTTCAGAACGCCAATCTCAGATTGGGCAACCTTCAGGTCCTCCCTGGCATTATCAGCAAGCTTTCTTTCCAGCGCAGCGGCAGCCTTGAGAGCCTTGTTCGCTTTGAAATTCTCAACAGCGGTCGCCTCATGATTCTTAATCACCTCCTCCCGGTCAGCCAGTTTTGCTTCCACTTCGGAGAGACGATTTTGAAGCCTCTGAGCCTGACCACCCTCGGACAACAGAGTCAGAAGAAGACCCTTATTCTTGGCCATGAGGTAGTTGGCCTGCACACAAAAAAAGGGGGGGAAAGGAGTCAAGACATAAAACAAAAAGGACCAAAACCCAAAAACCGAGAAGGAAAGTGAAAATACCTTCGCCATCTGAGAACTCATCTCAGTCACAACACCTTCGGGAGATACATCCTCATACCTCGAAACCTCCCCGGGGGAATCACCTCGGCCAATTCATTGAAAGCCGGCACTAAGTGTGAAGTAGCCTCCCGGATGCTTTCTCCCAAGTCATCCACCCCGAGGACCACAGGGCCCTTCCGTTTTTTGGAGGAGCCTTCAGAGGACTTCCTCCCCCTACGGACGTCCTTCCTCTTAACCGGAGCAGCTTCCTCCTCTTCTTCCTCTTGAGCCAACTCGGTCTCCTCGGCCCCAAGCTGACGCCTCCTCTTCCTAAGGGGTTTCGGTGGACTGACAAGGCGAGCAGATCCTGATGATTGCACGCCAGAAGAGGAAGATTTCCCCCGAGCACCCGTTTGAACTTGTCCTGGAGACACCTTCTCAACAAGATCAGGCTGCGCCCGAGAAGTTCCAACCTCAGCTTGACCGGTTTTCTTCATGGTACCGGCCAACTTCTCAAGAAACTTTGGCCTTTTCGACATGCCTACAAAAAGCAAAAGCAAAAAGAGAAATCAGGACCGGAGCATATAAACAGAAGAAAAAAAAAGGAAGAGAGACATCAAAATAAACAAACAAGGAAGACAGAACAAACAGCAGACATCTACCTATCCGACCCGAGACATCCGTGGGGACAGCCCGAATAAGGCCAGACTCAACAAAAGCCGCGTCATTTACCAGCTCCCTCCAGTGGGCGGCATACCGACGAGCCCAATATACTCGCCGCCGGACCCGGCGGGAAACTTTGGGAGCATCCCTCCAACAGGCTAAAAAGAATATAAGGAGAAGGGTAAGAACCAAACAAAAAAAAAGGGAAGAAAGAAGCTAAAGGACGATCTCCTAACCTCCCGCCCTGAAGATATCCGGTACTAAGGTCTCCCCTTCATCCGACCTCAAGGTCCGCCCCCAATCCCCAGTGGCCTAGAACCAGAGATCTTTGAAGTTCTTATTGGATTCAGGGAGTTTCTTAACGACATTTGACGAGCTGTCATAAGCTGAAAGGTAATACCATCCATGGTACGACCTGGGATTGGCCTTCAACCGATATAGCCTCTTCACCTCTTCAAAGGAAGGTTCGCCAAGTCCTGCCCGATGCCAAGCTACATACAACCCGGCCAGAATCCTCCAACTATTTAGACTCAGCTGACAGGGGGCGATCTCCATCTCGGCCATATCCAAGCGAAATAAGGTTGAATCGGCAGTCTTAGCCCACACTCAAAGAAAGCAGGAAGAAGCGCTACCGAACCCTCATCAGGTTGACTAGCACGATCCATCGGCCCAGGAACTTCAAGGGCTATATCTATTGGGATGGCGTATCACTGCCGCAACAGCGCTAGATCATCCTCAGTCATTTTAGAGGGGCGGTTCATATCCAAAGCCGACGACCCAAGTTCACCAGGCTCTGGGTCCTCCGAGGAACCCTCTAATGGTAGGAGTCTGTTCGATCTCAGAAGGAGTAGGGGTTGTGTCAAGGTCTTCTACACTAGGTGCCCCCGAGCTCGAGGAGAGCTCTTCAACCAGGGGGAGCTAAGGGATTGGCAGGATTTTCTGGGGAAGAATCGCTGTCAGACATCCCTGACACCCAGAAAAACAAAGAAGGAAGGGGAAGTCAGTCTATGGCTACAAGAAACTACTCACGTTTTCCATGTTAACTAAACAGGTGGTCTCTAAAGCACCCTAAGCAGAACCCAGCAAACCATAAATCTCTCCCTAGCAAAAACAGATTCACAACATACGAAAGAGGAGAGATCGTTCGGAGGACTTACTTGTTCTTCTCGGAAGAAGCAGGAGATTGTACAGTACGGTTATGCCCGTTCCTTATGTGCGCAACAAAAAAAAAGAAGAAAAGTCCGCGGTTGGAATCTGAAGTCGAAGCAAACCACAGAAGAGTTTTCAGAAAGAAGGAAGGATCGCCGAAAAAGATGGAACAGTGAAAGCCTCGTTTTCTTATAGCCATGACTGGGACACTCACCACCATCGGTTTTGGCGGGACCCGTCGGATATTCGACAAGTGTCGAACTTAGAAGAAACCCTAAAGTTGATTTGATGGGCATTTAAGCGGACGTGACTGTTGCGTGTCTCGAGACAAGGCGCTGGAAAAGAGACAACAAAGCGTTTCTCGACCTCAGATCAACCTCCAAACAGAGCAAAACTATTATATAGTTCTCGGCACCAACTAGCACACTCGTTGGAACCGAGAATTAGGGGACAGATGTTGATGGTGTTTTCAGGCACTACAAATATTTAAGACAGTACAGCAAGGATAAAAAGGTAAAATCCCTGATCGTTTGAAATCTTACATCCGACCCGACCACAACATGAGGAGACCGACCACTTTGGTTCGGGTGACCGAGCACTATAAGGTCGGCAGAAACATTCTCAGCATAACAGATTGACATGACCGACCTCATGAAGACCGACCAGACAACGAGCCGTGTTCAAGACAACATCATCCCATTCTTGTGGATAAGATAAGAAAGATATCCTACTCTCACAAGGAGAATGAGTCAGAATCCAGAAGGGAATACGGAAGAAGAAGACAATACCGGATCAGGAATCCCTACAAGAGGAGAAGATTGAGTTCATATAGGATTTCTTATGCAAATAAGAGTCTGATTTCTGTATTATTATAAATAGGAGGGTAGAGCATGTGTAAAGGACATCTGAAAATCATCACAAGAGGGAGGGATTAGAATCATCAAGCTTCGATTTGTAAAAGCAAAGAAGAGACCCGAGGAGTGTATTTGAGTAATAAAAAGTACCACCCTGTTCTTTTCCGTGGACGTAGGTCGGATCCAAAATCCACCGAACCACGTTAAATATCCTTGCCCATTGGTGTGTTTTTCTGTCTTTTGCTAAATTTGCCTTTGGTCCCCCATAAACCAAACAAATTCACCGTTGAAGGAGGATTACCTCGGAGGTGATATTCCCATTACCCCGAGACCAAAATCAGCCGTCAACATTGTGTATTTACATTTAATACTTGATTAATTTAAATACATATTAATTAATAGTCAAAATGAGTTATTGACTTATATCCTAAATGAATATGTTTTTAAATTTAATGTAAATATTATACATATATTTAATATATTTGTATTGATTAATTAATTGATTATTTAATTGCTAAATGATTAATTAATTAAAATATAAATATCTTACATAGGATATTTGATGTAAATGATATTAGTTGCCTTTGTTGACTTAATTAAATATCTAATAAGTGTTTTTTGGATATTTATGCAAGTTGACTAAATTAACTTGAAAATGAAATTGAAATGAAAATTGGTGTATATGCTTGTGATGAATTCGGCCAAGGGTTTATTTTTGAACAAGTATATATTGTTTTCTTTCATTCATTTCTAACCTAATACACTTTACAAGAAAAAACTCTATTGAGAAAACAAAAAGAAAGCTTGTGAAAAAGAAAGGAAAAATCAAGAAAGCTTGGATTTTAGTAAGTTTCTTCAACTTACTATTAGTAAGGAAAATGTTCCTTAGGATCTAGGATTAACATATGATGTTCTTAGGTTATTATTTCTTTATTCTTTGTGTTTTTGTTGATGGAAGTTTTGATGGAAGTGTTGAGCATGTGTGATGAAAGAAGATGTGACTATTGTAGTTATAAGCTTTCTTTTAGGTTTTGGAAACCATGTTGCTAATCTAGAGTTGTTGACCCACTCTTAGATGACCTAGATTTGATCTTGAGTTGTTTCATTGTGTTGAGACTTGGATTGGATGGAAGAATGATGATTGAAGTAATTGATTTAACCAATTTGTCTAATTTGTCCAATTTGATGAAATTGAAAAATTAGGGTTCATGACCAATTCCAAAATTGGGGATTTTCATAAATGTTGTGTATTTGGATGTGTATATGATGCATATAAAGTTTCATGTTGATTGGATTACATCTTGATGTGTTTAGAAGCATGAAATGACAAAGTGCACAATTTGAACCTTAGTGAGGCTCTCGGCCGAATGAAGAAAATTGGGGATTTGTGTTGTCTTGGTGTTTTGATGTTTTGAGCATGCTAAGTTCATCTTAGAAATGATTTAGAATCATTCAAAATTGATTAGATCAATTTCGGACTAAAATGGACAAAATACCAAATAAGGGTAATTCGGTAAATTCACTTAAATATGATTTATTGAATTTTATTTTCATAATTTGATTATTGGAATATTAAATAAATATGTTTATTTAATTAATCCGAGAAAAAAGTTTTGAAATCGGAAAATACGATTTTCCACCGCTTTCGCTGCGTTACCGGATTCAGCCCCTAAAAACCCCTACAAAATGGTATCAGAGCGAGTCTGATTCTAGGCCCCCTAAAATGATTATCTTTAATTAAATCAATGTTTAATCATGATTTCTTGACTTTATACATGCTTATTATAATCTAATTTGGTTAGATTTATGGTGTATGACACTTAGCGGAAAATCCCTAATTAATAAGGTTTTAATGTAATTATGTATTTGATGCATGTTATGTGGTCCGTCTTGTCAATACGGTTTATGAATACTTCTCTGTGACTACATCCGAGACTGTGCCTCTGCTTGAGGGTGTAGCCGATAGAGATTTATTTATACCGGATGTATATCAGATACTAGGTAAATTCAAGTAAAATCGGAATTCTGAACGTGCCATAGCTGTCAGGATTACGTAAGTAACTTGAGTTATCATTGACGAGTTTAACCTTGGTACGTCTCCTTGTGGGCCTGCCTTCGCAGCGACAACGAGAAACGACCAGGACCGGAAACCCAGGAGTCATTAGAGAATGATTGACAAATGAGTTGTCTACCTGATGAATATACGTAGGCAAGACCGTGCCTCTGCTGTGAGCCGAAATATATTCACGGGATCCACCTTTCACTATTAGTATTTAATTTAATTATTAAATCTTTGTATTCTGTTTGGGGATTACAGTATTGCATGATTTAGTAGGAGGGGCTTTTTTAGATTAAAAATCCATGATCTAGTTTATGCTTTTGATATTATATGAAACTGCTTATTTTCTGCTAACCTTTTTCGTGATCTATATGATAGATTGGCGATGGCGGCATAATCCACAAATCAGTTTGCGCGTATGCTTGATGCGAACAAACTGAAAGGCGCTGAGAACTTCGCTGACTGGGAATTAGATTTGAGGATTGTCCTCGATTCCGAAAAGCTGGGATATGTTCTTGAGGGTCCGTTGCCCCTTGTTATGGGTGCGGATGCTTCGGAGGAGGAACGCCAAGTTTTTGAAACTTGGACGGATGATGATTTAAGGGTTAAATCATACATCCTTAGTTCACTGTCTCTGAAACTCAAGCAACAATACTATGGTATGCTAGATTCTTATAGTATGATGACGCGATTGAGACAATCGTTTGAGAACCAAGAACAAGTGATTGTTCACAAAGTCGCCATGGAACTGTTCCATGCGCGTCTGGATGAGGGGCAAAATGTTAGCCCACATGTTCTTCAGATGATCGATTTGATCGACCTATTGAGGCAACATAATCTCATCTTGAATGACGTTCTCGGTAGGAGTGTCATTCTTGGTTCACTTCCAGCTTCATTTCGCCAGTTCGTGATGTACTTCAACATGAACGGGACTGTCTGTACCTACCAGGAGCTACATAGGATGTTACTCACGGCATAAGAGGATCTTAAGAGGGAGTACCGACTCGCCCACCTAGATCTACTTCTCTCTCTGCTTCTTCCCAAGGATGGTCCAAAGGAAAGAAGAAGAAAGGGAATAAGAAGAAGGCTTTCGGTCCTCAACAACAGGCGAAGATTGCTAAGCCCAATAGGGCTTCTTAAGACAAATGCCACCACTGCGGCAAAGTCGGGCATTGGAAAAGGAACTGTCCTGATTACATCGCCCAGCTGAGGAGAGACATAGCATCTACATCAGGTACTTTTATTTTTCCAGTTATTGATTTATCTTTGGCTTGTGAAGCCGTTACATCCAACTGGATTTTAGATTCTGCTTGTCCCATTCACATTTGCAATTCGTTGCAGGTGCTGAAGGAAAGTATGAGGCTGAAGCCCGGGGAGATGCAGTTGCGGTTCAGGAGTGGAGACTCTTTGGATGCAGTTGTAGTGGGAGTATGCGAGATCTCATTGCCGAATGAGACACTTTTGTTAAATGAATGCCATTTTGTACCTGGATGTGTAGCTAATATTATATCACTTTTTGTATTGGATACAGAAGGCTTTTGTATTAATATTAAGAATAGTTCTTTATATTTATATGATAGTAATAATATTCAGATCCTTTGTTGTCCAAACCAGCATGGTCATTATACATTGCAAACTTCAAAAGATATATTAAATACTGGAGTTAATACACGTAGTTTACCTGAAATTAATAATATTGAACTTTGGCATATGAGACTTGGTCACATTGGCGTTAAACGCCTTGCCCAATTGGTTAGGAATGGTTTGATACCAGATCTTACCATTGAATCCTATCCAACTTTTGAATCCTGTATTCAGGGTAAAATGACCAAAGCCCAATTTTCTGGTGTTGGACACCGTGCCATTAACTTACTGGAACTCATACATTCTGATGTATATGGTCCACTAAGTCAAACTGCTCACAGTGGTTATTCGTACTTCGTTACCTTTACCGATGATCTGTCACGGTACGGTTATGTCTATTTGATGAGACATAAATCGGAAACCTTTGAAAAGTTCAAAGAGTTCCGAAATGAAGTAGAAAAACAAACTGGTAAATATATTAAATGCCTTCGATCAGATCGAGGCGGCGAATATATGAGTGGTGAGTTCATGGATTATATGAAGGAGAATGGGATTCTCGCTCAATATACTCCTCCAGGTACTCCACAACACAATGGAGTGTCTGAGAGGAGAAATCTGACTTTATTGGATATGGTCCGATCAATGTTGAGTTTCACAGATTTTCCCTATTATTTATGGGGCTACTCTCTCTTAACAGCCGCATATCTTTTGAACAAGATTCCTTCAAAAGCTGTTCCTACAACTCCGTATTAGATATGGTTCAGTAGGAGACCAAATCTTAATTATATTAAGGTTTGGGGTTGTCCTGCCTATGTCAGGGTGACTCAGCTAGATAAACTTTCGCCTCGAGGGCAAAAGTTTAGGTTTTTCGGATATCCTTCGAATACGAGGGGATATCTGTTCTATGATACCGAGCATCGAAATGTGTTCGTAGCTCGCTTCGCAAAATTTCTAGAAGTAGAATTTTTGTCAGAAGGTGGTAATCATAGACAGGTTGAGCTTGATGAAGTCCAACCTGAAAACAACGAACCAACGGAGGAACCTGAACACACACACTTTGTAGGTCGGAAAGGGTATCTAGACCTCCTGAACACTTGTATTTGATACAAGAAAAGAGTCTGGATGTTCTCTTAGTTGAAGAGACATATCCTTTCACCTATAGAGAATCGATGTTGGACATCGACTCCGTGAAATGGCAAAGTGCCATGAAATCCGAGATAGACTCAATGTATGAAAATCAAGTTTGGGACTTGATTCCTCTTCCCGAAGGAATTGTTCCTATCGGTTGTAAATAGGTTTACAAGAGGAAGCGCGAGCCTAACGGTAAGGTTGAAACTTACAAGGCCCGACTGGTAGCAAAAGGTTACACGCAGCGACCTGGCGTCGACTACGATGAAACTTTTTCACCAGTAGCAATGCTTAAGTCTATTCGGATTTTGCTTTCTATAGCTGCGTATCATGACTACGAGATTTGGCAAATGGATGTCAAAATGGCTTTTCTAAATGGATTTCTTGATGAAGAAATCTATATGGAACAGCCTGAAGGTTTCGCGTCCAGCGAAAACTCGGGTATGGTATGTAAGCTTAAGAAGTCCATTTATGGACTTAAACAATCTTCACGAAGTTGGAATCTTCGATTCGACGAGATTATTAGATCGTCTGGTTTTCTCAAGAATTCGGAAGAATCCTGTGTGTATCAGAAGGCCAGTGGGAGCATGGTCGTATTTTTAGTCCTATATGTTGATGACATCCTAATCATTGGGAATGATTTAGGTATGTTATAAAGCGTCAAAGCGTACCTCTGTAAGAATTTCTCCATGAAGGACCTGGGAGAAACTTCCTATGTTTTAGGGATAAAAATCTATAGAGATAGACAAAGGAAGCTGATTGGGATATCCCAATCAACGTACATAGATAAGATCTTGGAACGGTATAGTTTTGGTAACTGTAAGACAGCAAACATACCGTTCAGACATGAGATTCATCTTTCTAAGAAGATGTGTCCACAAACAGAAGATGAGAAGGTTAGAATGTCTAACCAACCTTA
Source organism: Zanthoxylum bungeanum (assembly GCA_019454045.1). NCBI lineage: Eukaryota > Viridiplantae > Streptophyta > Magnoliopsida > Sapindales > Rutaceae > Zanthoxylum > Zanthoxylum bungeanum. Next base: position 24,418 of record SKCR01052748.1, read on the forward strand.
TGCTTCGTGTTTGGGTAGCATAATGTATGTCATGTTATGTACGAGACCTGATATCAGTTTCGCTGTTAGCGTAACTAGTCGATATCAGTCCAATCCAGGTAATGACCATTGGATGGCCATTAAACATATCCTAAAGTATCTTAAAGGTACCAAGGATAAGTTAATAATTTATGGAGGAAACGAACTGCAGGTTAATGGGTATACAGACTCCGATTTTCAATCGGATCCCGATGATAGAAAGTGTACATCTGGATTTGTCTTTACCCTTAACGGAGGTGCAGTTTGTTGGAAGAGTTCCAAACAGGGATCGACAACTGATTCCACCACTGAGGCGGAATAATTGCAGCTTCTGAAGTTGCAAAAGAGGCCATGTGGATAAAGAAATTTATCACAGAATTGGGAGTTGTCCCAAGTATCGAGAATGCGATTCCGTTATACTGTGATAATACTGGAGCCATTGCGCAAACAAAGGAACCGAAGGTGAATCAGAAGTCGAAGCATGTGGAACGCAAGTACCACATCATTCGAGAGATCGTGTCGCGGGGGGATATTGTCGTGTGCAAGGTACCGAGTGAAGATAATGTAGCAGACCCGCTGACGAAGGCCATACCTCCGAAGCTGTTTGATAAACACGTGGAGTCGATGGGTATTAGATATAATCGATATTGGCACTAGAACAAGTGGGAGATTTTGTTGGGGTTGGTGCTCAGAGCGCCAATTCCCGGTTGTATTTCTTTTGAATACTTCTGTAAAACATTATTATTATGAATAATTATGCAGTTTCTATAATATAATCTATCTTATTAAATGGTAAAGACGTAATGACCTTAAAATGATTAGTCATGGTACTGTTGCAAAAGCGTTGCAACTGACATTGAGTAGCATCATGACGTTGTCATTCTCAGATTGTTCCTGGTCAAGGTTTACACTACTTGGTCAGTATAGTAAACCCGTTGAGACCAGTACATGTCGTATACTGGAATATATGATTCCAATGGTTTCTCAATGAACCATTAGTCTTGGAGACTAGTATAGACGTGTAGGTGTTTATAGCGGATAACACTGAACGACTCACCGAAGATTCTTAATGGATGGTACACCAGCGTCAATAAGAATCTTCTCGGGTTGAGTAGCACTTGTGATTCTTAGACTTGAGATGCCATTGTGGGCACATGAGACATCTTCTACACTTAGATGACAGTCACGTCAACGATCTATTTAGATCAGACCTCCGCCTGTTCGTTGGGTGTAGATAGATCCTCAGGGTGTCCTATGTGTATCAAGATAGGATCCGTCAGTTCAGTGTACCAGAGCATAGGTAGTCCATATGATTAGCAATCAGATAAAACATGGGCCCGTGGTAAAGTTTAGAAGCTAGTTCTAAACATTCTTTTAGAGATTGCTAATGGAATAGTTGACTGGATAATCCCCATAGAGATTTGACGTTTACATCTATATCTCTGGGATTTATCCGGATACCTGTGACGGAGGAATTATACATTTGCCATGACCTCGACCTGTATGATTCAGCGAGATTATCCGTGATCGTCATAATTTATGGGTGGATAAATTATGGACACGAAATTTGATTTCGTGACGGATATACCTGAATCTAGAGAGTCTCAATAATGAAACATACTCGTAGAGCACTAGAGCAACATTAATAAATAATATTGATTATTTATAAAGTCGTTTAAAGGTTAAACGCAAGATACGTGCTAAAGGGACTAGATAGTCATTTGCCTAATTATTGTGTATTTACATTTAATACTTGATTAATTTAAATACACATTAATTAATAGTCAAAATGAGTTATTTGACTTATATCCTAAATGAATATATGTTTTTAATATTTAATGTAAATATTATACATATATTTAATATATTTGTATTTGATTAATTAATTGATTATTTAATTGCTAAATCATTAATTAATTAAAATATAAATATCTTACATTAGGATATTTGATGTAAATGATATTAGTTGCCTTTTTTGACTTAATTAAATATCTAATAAAGTGTTTTTTGGATATTTATGCAAGTTGACTAATTAACTTGAAATGAAATTGAAATGAAAATTGGTGTATATGCTTGTGATGAATTCGGCCAAGGGTTTATTTTTGAACAAGTATATATTGTTTTCTTTTTCATTTCATTTCTAACCTAATACACTTTACAAAGAAAAACTCCATTGAAGAAACAAAAAGAAAGCTTGTGAAAAGAAATGAAAAATCAAGAAAGCTTGGATTTTAGTAAGTTTCTTCAACTTACTATTAGTAAGGAAAATGTTCCTTAGGATCTAGGCTTTAACATATGATGTTCTTAGGTTATTTATTTCTTTATTCTTTGTGTTTTTGTTGATGGAAGTTTTGATGGAAGTGTTGAGCATGTGTGATGAAAGAAGATTGTGACTATTGTAGTTATAAGCTTTCTTTTAAGGTTTTGGAAACCATGTTGCTAATCGAGAGTTGTTGACCCACTCTTAGATGACCTAGATTTGATCTTGAGTTGTTTCATTGTGTTGAGACTTGGATTGGATGGAAGAATGATGATTGAAGTAATTGATTTAACCAATTTGGTCTAATTTGTCCAATTTGATGAAATTGAAAAATTAGGGTTCATGACCAATTCCAAATTTGGGGATTTTCATAAATGTTGTGTATTTGGATGTGTATATGATGCATATAAAGTTTCATGTTGATTGGATTACATCTTGATGTGTTTAGAAGCATGAAATGACAAAGTGCACAATTTGGAACCTTAGTGAGGCTCTCGACCAAATGAAGAAAATTGGGGATTTGTGTTGTCTTGGTGTTTTGATGTTTTGAACATGCTAAGTTCACCTTAGAAATGATTTAGAATCATTCAAAATTGATTAGATCAATTTCGGACTAAAATGGACAAAATACCAAATAAGGGTAATTCGGTAAATTCACTTAAATATGATTTATTGAATTTTATTTTCATAATTTGATTATTGAAATATTAAATAAATATGTTTATTTAATTAATCCGAGAAAAAGTTTTGAAATCGAAAATACGATTTTCCACCGCTTCCGCTGCGTTACCGGATTCAGCCCCTAAAAACCCCTACACTATTCTGGGGCTGTTTCGGAGCTGTAATTTTGTCTAAAACTGAAGCAAATATTCAGTGGGTGTGGTAGTAGCATTCGGAAATTAAAGGAGAAGAGCAGAAAAATTTTTCAAGTCTGATCCGTATGCCTGAACCGTTTCTGCTGCGCAAGGAAAATGTTTCCTACAATTGGCATCGAGAGCAAGTTTGTAAAGTGTTCTTAACCCTTCTCTTTTTCATTTTAAGTTACTGTTTTTAATATGTTTATATGAGTAATAAATATTGATATGCATGTTTAGATGAGTAGGCATAATATAATATCATATGATGAATGATTATTATTTTTCATGTGATGAATGGATTTTGCATTGGTCGTAAATTTTTCCGGCTCTTATTTTCATGTTGGTTTTGTTTTTGGGATGTAAGGCCATAAGGCCATTGTTTACAATTGTTGTATTTTTAATTTTCCAATGTAAAATTTCAATTGTTGTAATTTGGAGCACCAAAGTCGCAAAAGGAGCCAACACTACCTTGGAGCGTGATTTGAAGACCAAGGGAAGCCTTGGGTATTTTTTGTACTAATTAGATTACTATAGAGAAAAATAAGAGCCTGATCAATGCAAAATATTTCTTATATTATATGTATGTTTAATTCGAATTGTTTGAATAACATGTCATATAGCTTAGGGAGCCTACTCTTGCATTTCACATGCCATAACATGCTTTAGATGCATTATCATTATAGACATGAAATATGATTTTATGTGATTTAAAATGTTAAAATTAGAATATGATATGCATGGAAAAATAATTAATTGGATTAATTGGTTTTAAGGTTTAAAATTTGAATTCTAATATATTGGGCTTAATTAGTGTATAATAAATTCCATTGGTATATAGGATGAAAACCAGGACATAAATTCCATAGCCGAATCCGAAGTTGCTGATATGGGCATTAGGATCTTCAGTTGCATTTCCCCCAAACTGCACTGACTGCTGAATCATATGAATGCAAGTTTTGATGTCACCTGCATTTGCTGGTAAGAGAGGAAGTACAATACAGGAAATGAGTCTGTCAACCACCGAGATGGTTCTGTCTCGAATGGGAATTGGTGGCGCAACCTCCAAAGGTTCAGGTTCCATCTTGACTAAAGCTTCTTGGCCTTCTCGCATTTCCCTTCTCAACTGTCTGATGGTTCTTTCAATTTCCGGGTCAAGCGGTCGAAGTTCAAAGCTTCTGGTTCGTCTCATGAAGTTTCTGAGAACCTGAAACACAAGAAAAAAAAAACAATAAGTAAAAAGAAAATTAGATACAAGTAAAGGTATCTAACCTTAAAACTAATAGTGAAAGATAAATAAGTCCCCGACAACGGTGCCAAAAACTTGACCGGCGTAAACACACACGTATTACTCAAGCGCACGTATCGTTCAAGTAGTATAAAAAGTATCGATCCCACGAGGACTTAATACCTAAGCTATTAATTTTATGAGGTCAAATGATTACTAGTATCTAACATGTTGATTTTTTGATTGATTTGAAATGAAGACGATTCTAAATTTAAAAACAAGTAAATAAAATTGCTTGAAAGTAGGTTTTAAGAAAATTCAATATTAAAAACTACATAGGGTTGTGATTTCTTCCAATATCATTTTAAAAATGAAGTGGTTATCTTAAAGTTGGGTAATATATTGATTTATTAACCTGGAACACTAAATTATGTAAAAGCCTCTTCCGATGGTCAATTACAAATACCTAGTATAATCCAATTGAACCATATGTCTATGTCAACCAAATTACCTAGATTCATTAAGATTAAGTTCCAATTTGGCTACCCCCGCCCGACAGGTATATTCATATCATGTAAGGAAATCTATTAAAGGGTTATATATCCTCAAGGAAGATCGTGGGCTATTGAGTCTAAGGTCTTAAACTTAAAATCCCTATGTCTAGTTCATTTTAAGTTTACCTAGTCAATTTTATTAGTGGCTAGTTAATAAAAAGCATTAAGATTAAGACTCAATAAATAAATCTTTATATTACCCAAACTATAATCTAACCCCTTATAAACCGGTGATATTAGATTTCATCACAACCCTAGATAACTAACTTAGTTACAACTCATAACTAGGGCTAGTAAAATAAAAGACATAAAGTAAAAATGCCGAAAGTAAAAATGCGGTAAAGTAAAAATTGAATTACCAACCGACCAATATGGCGGTATCCTTTTTAAGTCAAATTTTAAATAGTGAATATATTATTTTTAAGGGAGGTTAATCTAAATAGTAATAGTAAAAGAATTACCTTTCACCTTAGCAGGGGGAAGTTACCTCCTCATGGTAAATAGTAAAAACTGTAAAAAGTAAAGAAAGTAAAACACTATTATTACAAAAAGTAATTAAAATTAATTACAAAACTTAAATTAAAAGAAACTAGAGAGAGAAACTCTCTATTTACATCAAAGAAATGAGAGAGAATGGTACAACTGAAACTGAAATCTCGAGCTCAATTTATAAACCCCGGTAGGCATCCAGCGTCGCGACACCAGGGCCTTTGGCGTCACGACGCCAGCTTCTTTTGGCGTGGCTTGCTAAGGGCTTGACACGTGGCAATTCAGATAAGAAGATAAGGCGACACGTGGCGAGGCGGCTAACAACTCAATTATTATGCTGACGTGGCGATGTCGAGGCACTTCATGATTGGCTGATGATGACGTGGCGGTGAGGTGGCATGTTGACTTGGTCAACTGATGATGTGGACGCTGATGTGGAGTGACACGTGGCACATGTGGCAATGGTGATTGTCGGCACCGTAGGATATGACACGTGGCACGACGCACGTTAGCATTCGACTGTGATGGTGACACGTGGCATGGAGCACGTTAGCAAAGTCAAACTTCTCAAATTCTGACCCGTTGACCCGGCGCACATTAGCATGACTTGGTGCACGTTAGGCGTCGCGACGCCAAGGGCTTGCGCGTCGCGACGCGCCCAAATTACCCAAATGCCTATTTTTCCAATTTTCAATGTTTTGCTCCAAATCACCTCCAGAATATCCTGAAACTTTATTTATCTACAAAATAACACAAAACACATCAAAATATTCACAAAACGCAAGAAACTATACAAAATATTAGGTTAAATGAGTGGGAAATAGTGATAGTTTTACCACTCATCAACGCACTAGTAGTTTTTACTACTGCCTACAGTGGTACTGTTATGTATGGGATGAAGACACATAAAATAAATTATGTTGAGATTCAAATATACTCATGGAATGACTTTGGGGACAATCGGTAAATCCCTCAAAGCCCGGGACGAGACAGTACAATGTTCCCGTTTGGATAGCCCGTGGTATTAGGGGCATAACTGTTTCATACGAAATTCGATTTCTATGAATGTTATAACGTTGGAAAGCTGAGATCGAGACCTACAACTTCCGCGTTGTATAATTTTCCAAAATCGGACCAGAAATAGGTCAAAATATAAGTCAAAATTTTGGATGAATAGTGATTTTTGGGGTCAAATACAAAAATCTCAAATTTTCTACATACTTCCACACTTTTCCCTATCCTTCCAAATATCATACAACCCCCCACTATATAAAGGACTCAATATTCACTAATTCATAAAAATTAAAATGAAATGAAAGAAAAAAGAAAGAATAATACGTGAGGAGAGGAAGAAAAAAAAGAAGAAGAAGAAGAAGAAGAAGAAGAAGAAGAAGAAGAAAGAAGAAGAAGAATGAAAGAAAGACAGAAATAAGAGAAGAGAAGAGAGGGAGAAGCAAAGAAGCTTTGACATCCATGGAACTTAAGAAATGAGGAAGATCCAACAAAAGTGAGGTAAAGAATCTTGACCCAAATTTTAAGTTATGGAATTTTGATTAAATAATATTGTGGTAGTTTCATTGGCATGCTAGTAGTTGTGATGAAGTGGTTAGTAAACTAAGAAATGGGTTTTATTGGAGGATGTTCAAGAATTAGAAAGTTTTAGGTAATGAGTTTAAGATAAGATTTGTGAGATTAAAGAGTTGTTTTGATGATAAAATGGTAGTTTAAAAAGTTTAGAATTGATATAATGTGATGGATAGTTTATTGGATTGATTACATATGCATTGGGGATGCATTTGGGTAAGAATCGCATGTGGAAAGAAATGCAGAAACCTGGGAATCAAGTCTGCGCGCGACGCAGGAAGAGCTCGCGTTGCGATGAGTAAAAGTCCAGTCATAGTCAAACAGAAGTCATGTATTAGTCTTTGGTTGTGTGATAGTCGTTGTAAAAACATGTGTTTTTTGTATACAGTTCTTTTTTTAGAGTTGAGTTTTCATGATAAGTTGTTGAGTTTGGGCTACGGTCCCATACATACTATATATTTAGAGAAAAGAGTAGCAGATATTGATTAGCAGTTATCAGAGTCAGAGGCTTATGGGGTTAGTACGGTCTATCCCATGCCGGTAGCATCTCCCGGATTGGGGATGTTACAAAGATGGTATCAGAGCATAGTGTAGGGAGTCAGTGACTGCAGTGGGTAGAGTGTTGGGGTCTTGTATATTTAGTATGTCCAGGATACTAGTGTGCGGGGCACTACCTCTCTAGTATCTGATCCTCGTGTATGTCCCCAAGATCCACAGACAGGTTAGTAAGTATTCCCAAGCCATTTGAATCATTCTTCCTTACTCTAGTTAGGAATCATTCTAGAATCATTATAGATTACTCCCCGAAGTTCAGTACAAGCTAGGGAACCGGATAGAAAGTTCCGAAGAAAGTTATCCAAGAAAGTAAAAAAGAGAGATAGAAAGCTAGAAGAAGAAAAAAGAAAGGTATAGGAATGCCTAAGTGAACAGAAGTAAGAAAGAGATACAGAATCAGACTAGTATAGGAACCAATGGTAGCCAAGAGTAAATCCCCAGCAAGTAACATAATTTCCTATTAAGTGTAAGATTCCATCCCTTCTCAGAAACGTTTCCTTCAAGCCAATTCAATAGCCACTGAGTACTTCGTATAGATAGTAAGTTCTCTTAGTAGCAAGGAAAAAGCCAGCAAGATAATAGAAGTAGGAAATCAAGGTTAGTCTTGAGAGTCCCAATGGATCGAGATGCCAAAGATGATTTAGAGAATTCCAGATCCCCAAACCCAGACCCTGATTCACAAGCAGGAATAGGAATGGTTAGTTACCTTACCCCCAGCAATCTGATAGAGACAAGACCTTAAATTATCTAGTATTCGAACCCTCCAGTGACACCAGATAAGGAAGACTGAGCCTATCTCATACCTATCCTACATGAGCAATAGACTCCATCAGGACATAAAGTACTAGAACAAGGATAAAGAAACTCCCCGAGGCATAAAGAAAAGAACCAATGAGATATAAGCAGTTCATATCAGCCTGAGTATAGGCGACCGTAAGAAAACCCAACGGGAGTCTATCTCAAGAAATGAAAGGACCTTGAAAGGCAGATCACCCAGAAAGAGATTAAGGAAGTCTTGAGGATATAAAAAAGAAAACCTAGCATAGCCCAAATACCAAGGCAAGTTAGCAAGAGGCTTGCAGTGCTAGTAGAAGTCCACAAGATAGATCAAACCTAGTAGAACCTACAGATTAGCCCAAAGTCAGCAGAAATCCGTAGGAGTATACAAGAATAGACCCGTGAGGTTGGAGGCATTTAGAAGTGATAAAGTAGCATTATAGATCATAGAGTAGAGTTTCATAGCTGAGACTTATAGCAAGAATAGAGAATGAAGATCTAAGAAGCAGTTAGAAGAGCGAACCACCACTAGCTCTAGTAATATGGCGTAGAGCCAAGAGGTAAAATATGAAGACAGTAAGAAGGAAACAAAAGTGTCAAGAGGATTTAGTACATATAGTGATATAAGAAATGAAGTTTGGACACAACAAGATAAGTGAAGACCCCAGAGTAATCGATAAAAGACAAGGGACCTCAAGATATAGAGTAGTCAACCAGATTCATGCAGAGCGAATGATGGCCCTCCCTTTCTGAAACCTTGATTTTAGAAAAGCAGGCAAACATCTAATCTGACTATCATCAAGCTTAAGTGTCGAACAGAATGCGTATCCATGGATTCCTATAGAATGTATATGCTCCCCGCTCAACTTAGAGTCTAGAAAAAGAAGGACCAGTAAAGAAGAGCAGTTGTAAGGTTAGGTGAATCACGAGATAGCTAGACAGCCAAATCGATGAGTTCAAAGAGACATAGACAAGTAGCATGAGCCAGAATAGTTTGATGTCACAATAGTTTGAGCTAGTCTAGAGGCTATCATTAAATTAAGGAGCCTTTAAAAAGGTAAAGACTTAGAAATACAAAGAAATTATGGAGAACAACTCTTAGGATTACAGTGAGTAACTTATAAAGAGACCTTAGATAAAGAATAGTACATGAACCCAAGAACTAATAAGAGATGCCTTAAGCAATCAAAGATGATGGAGTTTCCAGGGAAATAAAGATATAAGGAATTCAAAGAACTAAGATGAGAAGGAAAAGACTAGGTAAAAAGTAATACCTGAGCTGGAGATTTAGTAAAAGATGTCCTAAATAATCGAGATTGATAGAATTTTCAGGAAAGTAAAGGTGTAAGGGGTTTAAGGAAATGAGATAAGAAAGAAACCTAAGCTGTAGAGTGAGTTTCTTAAGGAAAAATAGTAAAGAGAGTATAGTGTCACCCAGAGAGAGGAAGTAATAACTTTAGAAGGCTAAACAACAAAGGTAAGATAGGAAAAAATACAAAAATAGTACGAGGAAGTTTTTAGAAAGCACGACCTTAGAAGGACTTCGCAGAAGGGGCAGTGAGTACAATAGTCGAAGGTAATCAGATATAAAGTTGGAAGAGACAACCAAACAGTTTTAGCAGTCATACCCTAGTGTGAGGAAAGTTATCAGACATGTATACACGGAGCTTCGAAACTTATAAATAAGTCGTATGTGCAACTAGATCACCATAGCCAGAAAGTCATCAGAACAAGGTCTCACCCTCCCAATCCTCGTTAGACAACAGTAGCAGAGGTGGATCCTGATGATTTCCTTAATGTTGGTTATTTCTAAGGTCCCAAGATCAAACAAGACATGAAATTATGTGTGAACACATCAACGGAGGTAGCGGAATACTCACATTGATCGGTAGAGTCGATTTGGAGACGATTCAAGCCCAAAAACGCACTGCCTTGATCTCACCACTGCAACAGTCCACTGTCCTACAAAACAGAAAATTGAGTGAAGAAACGGAGCTCCGAGCTTCGTCCAATGGATCCCGGCTCATGGGTGAACCTCCCTACCACCTTCGCAAGACTCGTAGTGTGCTAGCACTTGCGGTTTTCACCATGAAAACCCAACTCTTGGCTTCCCTTGCTCACGGTTTTTGGCTTCCAAAACCAGTAACATGTTTCAGTTTGGGCGTGAGGTGAGAGAAGAGAGAATGAGAGAGTTTGAATTGTGTATTGTCTTAAAAATGATTTACCAAAAATCAATTTATATTTATGCCATAATTTTCATTAAATTAATAATAAAATTATGACACATAACATGCAATGGCTTAGAGTGTCAAAACACTCAACTCCATGCAATGACATTGAGTGCAATCTACACTATCAACATGCAATGCATTATCAATAAAATATACATACAATGACATGTCATGTGGGCCCCACACGTTTCCAAATGAAAGTGGGCCCACGTGCACTCACGCGTTCGGGTTCGATATTTCCGAAATACCGAGCTTACGTCGCGACGTTAATTCAATCGAATTTAATAAATAATTGCGCCTGGCGAAATTATTATTTACGTCGCTAACGAATTAATTCTAAATTAACTCGTTTGCCCGAATTAAAATCTAATTTTAATTCCGCGTCGAAATCTAATTTCATTTAATATATCGAATATATTAATTCATCGATTAATTCCAAATTAATCGTTCTCTCTCTTTAGACGACATTTTATCCCGGATAAAATATCTCCGTTATTAATCCTAGATTAATTTTCTCTCTCTCTTCTATATAATCCCAGATTATTCAAGAGTGCGAGTTGTGCGTCATCGGTGGATTATCGGGAAGCGACCCATGAGATCCCCGGATAATCTGGCAGTAAATACGGTCGTCGGAGTATCCGAATCACGTACGTACCAAGTACTACGTTCTACCGATTTACGAGACAAGGTCGACTCCTAGCAAAGCACCAAGTCTTCCCAAGTTCTCCGGACATATTCATCAAGAATATCTAGATCTGTATCAAGCGTAGTATACTAATTGTATTGTGCGTATCGGCCCAGTATCGGATAATCACGTGCTAGGGCTGGGGCTGGATAAGTGTCTGCCCCGTCCGAAACACATATCGGATGTCTGGTAACTAGTCTCTATAATCGGATATTCATGACCTGGCCATAATATCACGATTGGATGCGCATCACTTAAGAGCACTAATACCGTATCCTGCGTGACATCATCTCCATTACGACTGGAGTGACACTTCCGTCTTGACATCACATCCAATACACTACGATTCTCTGATAAACCCAGAAGAGGTGAACACAGAACCAGTTAAGATCCCCCACCACCAAAACCAAAGTTTACCGATTGTCGTAAGTATTAGCGATGCAAGTCTCAGGTTAAGACTATACACACCTACCTTGATTTCGGCCTCCCATAGACACCTAGTCATAATACCAATGGGATTCCGAAGGGTCTATCCAGAGCGAAGCTGTTTCCCGTACCATCGTTGAAACACGACCTCCTATCGCACTTGCACAAGTATCCAATACTTATATATATGAGAACTATGCCGTTGTGCCCTCACAACGCGCACAAGTGCAATACTAGCCTATTCCGCATTATCGATGTCCAGTCTCGATAATACTACGGCTAGGGATATTTAATGATTAATCCTTCGTGGACTGATACTGTCTCATATCATCTCAATCCAGGAACTAATCATAGGGACCTCTCTTCATTTATATATCTATGGTGATCTAATCACAAACGATGAGAGTGCAATTTCCTTATTACATAGTTAATTTGCTACAACAACACAATGATCTGTGCAAATAGTGACGCTATGGGTCATATTATCCAACAATCTCCCACTTGGCACGTAGCGAGTCACTCAAGTGTCCTACACTCGAACTATGTACAATTCGCTCAAATTGCTGAGGAAAGGTTTTCGTCAGCGGATTTGCTTAATTATCGTCTGACGCGATTTACACGATCATCACATCGCCACGATGTATGATCCGAACGAATCAGATGATACAGAAGTATATATCTGGATCGTCGATGAGACCTTTAATTCCTTAGCTATGCTGACGCCTAGCTCAGCTGCTAACAGAACTTTATCTAATCTTATTAGATTTATTTTCGACCCAGATGGTCTTCTATTGCTGCCTCGGCAATGCAGCAATGATCCGCATTTGTTGTTTATTCGGCAACAGTTATCTTGCTAGGAAGATTTCCAGCTCACTGTCACTGTTATTCAAACTTTATAGTACCGTAGTATTTAATCGTTTGGAAACTTGCAGTGGTGATCCCAGTCACTTCAAGTTCTCCTTCTCCATAGTTTAAGATAACATCTTTAGTTCTCAGAGATACTAACAGATGTTCTTAACTTCAATCCAGTGACTATCACTAGGATTGACCCGATTGTGACTCCATATGCTCAAAGCATATGAGACACCAATACAAGTACATTTTAAATGTACAATTTCTCAGAGAGTGTTAACAACTCCAAATCTATCAGTAGATCTTTATTCCTTGAATAAAGGTTGTTACTCCCCAGAATTCTACGGAGAATTTCTATGAAAGAATATTATGAAAACCAAGCTTTCACCAATTGTTTATGGGAATTTCACTGTCAGTGCGCTCTCCCACTAACCTCCTTATATACACAAGAATTATTTCGTTTTGAGTCAAATCATAAACCATTATGATTATTTCAAACGACAGTTCCAAGAACCTTATGCTTGCATCAATCCAAACATGGATCGAATAACCCGCAAACCTGGTTTGTCGGTTATATAAAATCGTCAGGGATGTTGTAAATATCCTCCAAAAGGTTTCCTTTTCAGGAAAGCGATTTTGATCTGTAACTGACAAATTTCATAAATGAAATATACAGTTATCAACAAGCATCTTCAAAATGGATTTACTATGGCAACAGGTAAAAGGTTGAACCGTTATTAACACAATGTTGATAACGATACCTTTCCGTCAAAACCTTAGGTTTGCACGTTGGTATGTTGCCTTCCATGTATGTCTTCCTTGAAGACGTTTAATGTACCATAGGCACAACGCCTTGTGGTACAACAACTAGTATCCAAACATAGTTGTTATACATGGAATCCATTTCGGACTCATGGCACTTTGCCATAACAGGGAGTCGATACCTCGTATCACTTCCTCTAAACGTAGTCGGATGGTACACCACCATAAGATTGACATCTTTATTGGGGCGAGATCAGAAACCCATACCCTAGGTTGTTTTCTGACTCTATCCGATCTACTAGTTTCTTGTGTATTTGAAGATTAATGGTATAGATTCATCATAGATGAACTATTTGTGTTCCATTAAGGACTTCGTGCCTTGATCAGTATTACTCCGATTTTCATCGAGTATCACTATCCTCCCACTGACCACTGCATATCGGTATTCCTCTCAGGAAAACCGCATGGTGAGCAACAATTATATTGTTCTCATGTGGGATTTACAAGTACTATATTTAAGGTTTCCCTTAGGATAACCTATATTGGCAATTATCCAATTTGGGTCCTTAGTTTGGTATCATCCAAACGCTATGCCTGGCATACCCAATTATCAGGAATGAGAAACCTCGTTTCTTCCCTGTTCATATCCTATATGATATCTGTCAAACAGATTTATATGGAACCTTATTCTAAATAAGTTTTGCACTGTTAATACATATCCTGTTGAAGGAAATTGTAGCTCAGAGCGACTCGTGATAAACCTTATCATGTCCAACAAAAATTCGGTTTTTGGTTCGGACACACCGTCTAACTAACGTGTCTCGGGAGGAGTCCTCATATGAAAGAATACCGTACTCTTTCATTTACGTATGAAACTTACTGCTTAAGTATTTTCCATTACGGTTTCACCGTGGCGGAATAATACTATAGCCGATCTGTTTGTCTACTTCGTGTCGAAACTCTAAAGTTTCCGATCTGTGTTCTTCAAAAGAAACACATAACCATAACGTGATGTCACATCCGTTAAGGTCACGAAATATTCATGTTCACATCTAGCCTAGCTAGATATGGGCCCACTTACTTCACCATGAATAGGGCTAATAGATCGGTGGCCCCTTTACTATTACCAAGAATAGTATTTAGGTATTTACCTAATAAACTAGATTCGCAGACCTTATTTGAATAGTCAAATCAGTCCTAGTACCCACTCTACAAAAGTGTGGATATACGAGTCTTGTTTAATAAACTAGATTCGTAGACCTTATTTGAATAGTCAAATCAGTCCTAGTACCCACTCTTCAAAAGTGTGGATATACGAGTCTTGTTTAATTGTGTCCCAGACAACAATGCCACAAATAAGTCTCCATTGATCAAATCAATTTGAGCTATTTATTTGTCATTTATATGTTTGAGATTTTATTTATATTCAAAATATAAATTCTGTTATTTACATCCAATGTATTTATCTCAGTATCATCTTTATATATGAAACACTTTAGTGTTCTAGAATATAAAGGTTTTATCCGCAATGGATTAAACACTGATATAGAGATAATGACTCTAGATAAACTAGTTACATTATGACAGTTCCTAATTTAAGTACATACCCAAAGGGTAGTTCTAAACTTAGGTATCTCTACGGTCGAAACAGCGACTTTCGTCCCGTTTCCGATTCGCAGAGAAATCTCGGCTTGAAGCCAGTATCCAGCTCACAGCGGATTCTGAACGTCAATACATATATTTTTATGTACCACACTAAGTATTTAAAATCCAATTTTAATACTACTAGTGAACATAACTTTGACAAATATTTTTAAAGTTAGAGCCTCGCCCTTTCTTTAATTCCTTCGTGTCTTCCATATCCAAATGGTAGTCACTTTGGGATATGTCAATTACCTTTTCAATATTTCACAAACCTTTGGCCAAGCCTAGGTTTTAGAATATCGAAATGATGTGCACCTTGTGCAACATGCCCAATTGCAAACTTTGACTTTTTCTCCACTAGAATAGTCAATTAATTCTCCAAGAATTATTAATTGCAACTTTAATACTTTTAAATCTAAAGATAGATTATTATAAGTATATTAATTAAGCACTAAAGTCATCATCACATAAATCTTCCAAAGACTTTATGCTCTACTATTTGCTTAATTATGGGTAGTAGTAATAATAAGTTATTTATCAAATAAATTAACCTATTATTAATTCCCAATAGAAAATTAAATCATTTAAAACATTTAATCCAATGATTATATATTTTAAATATTCAACCTTTTCAATTCTTTACTTGATTTAATAGTCCAACTATTTAATCAAAATTAATAAGGTACTATTTATTATAATGATTACAATAATCCAATTATTTAATCAACTATAATTTTAATATTGATTACTATAATCCCATTATAAAATCAACTATCATTTAATTCAATTATATTGATTACTATAATCCAATTACAAAATCAACTATATATTGAATGAGTTTGTATATAGTCCAACTATATATTTTTTTTTAAAACAACATAAAATATTAGTCCGACTAATACTTTTGATAAATATGACGAGTAAAATAAGATGAGCGTGTTTAGCGAGTATTCGAACGAATGTTGCAAATTCAATACTTGCCTCCCACTATTTTTCGTCGAGCCTCTAACCCTCTGTCGAGTACTCGGGAAACCGTGTTTCCTAGTGGGCTAGGATCCCGTTAAATATCACACAATCTTGACTTTGGCCAACAAATTGTATGATAATTAACTAGGTAGATCTCTAAGATCAATTGGATCTCATCCAATTCCTAGATCCGGTTAGGTGGACATCCAAGTCCTAAACATATATCTTATATATGCCTATATATCCAATATATATACCCTAACCTTTTCCTCTGAATCAACTAGGCCTTGGCTTTGGCACAACAAACCTGATGATCCCAGTCAAGCGCGGACCCATTGACATGGAAGCTTCGTAATCAATGTCAATGGACAAGAAGTGTCTTGACTTTGGCCAACAAACCACAACTTGGACACGACACCGATATGGAACAAAGCCTCGTGATTAAAACACATCTTCGAAGGACAAGGGCTTGACTTTGGCCAACAACCCCTGCCAATCTCGGATCTTGAGTAAGAATCACTCAATGGAAGGAAAATAAACGCTTGATATTTAACGAGGGTTTTTCGCGTGCAAATTGGCTACCAATTTAATTATCTTTGTTAAGGTCTCATCATCATACACCCTTAAACATGCATTCTAAATACATAATAAAGCGAGTATGAAAATAAATAATAATGATATGCGGATGGATACTTAACACATTGATCCTAGATCAAATCTCTCCCTTTCTCACTCAAGCTAGCACTAGTATAACTTCTACCCGTTACACTACACTTCTAAAGAAACCTCATATACATAGAGGGGAATAGGTGAGAAGAGAATAAAGAGAATAGAAGGTGATAAGGCTGGACACGCAGGTCCAATTTAATAAATCGAATTATTACAACAATTCTAAAATTGCCCACCCGACTAATATCCATCCGATATACATTATTCATTCAACACAACCATGTATTCACACATATAAGCATGCTATCAATCAATCTAATCAAATTAATTAATCTGATAATTAAGTGATCATCCAATGTTCAAACAACGATTTGATTTTGTTCGAGTCAAACTCGTTTTTGCGAATAAGTACTCAAAGTACGAATTCATGAATTAAATTAAACTACATCATTAAATCTAATTTAACATGTATTTAATACTAATTCACTATTCAATTCAAAATTAAATATTACACTTTTATTTAATAAACCTTTTACGATTTAAATTCCAAATCTAATCGTAACGCGTCTCAAAGACCGATTAACGTCCAACGTCAATTCAATTAAAGTCCAATGGGCTTTTGATTGATTTCTTAAGGCGTGGACTTTTGGTCAACTCGGGTCAAACCGATAACCAAAGTCCAATCCGGGATTTACCCCATAAGCCCATAAATCAATCTTGGCCCATTAGGCCCAATTGAACATAAAAGGTTCATTAGCCGCAATTGGGCTTTATGGTTAAGGTTTTGGGCCCAATTGGATCCAATCCACTTGGCCTAAACCAAACTTGATAAATCAAGCCCAATAGGCCCAATTACAATTTTAAATTCTAATTTCCAAAATTAGGCCCAATTAATTAAATCCAAAAATCCAATTTTCACAATTTAATTACCAAAAGTGCATTATATGATTAATCAACTAAATCAACATTTTAAAAAACACCAAATTAGTCTTATTAATCATATTCAATTCATTATCACATGTCAAACACACATAATGAAAAATCAAATCCATTACATGCTTCAACTCTCGGCCAAGGAAGGGATTTTGTGTCCGATTGGTTTCGATCCAATCGAACCTACAATCGACATAAATCACCATCCGATTGATTTTTACACACATCCAATGTCACAAAACCAAAAACACCAAGACATTAGGGCATTATAGATTCGGCAACATAAGGAATTTAGGGTTTTTGAATTTTCAATTAAATCCAATTCAATCTTAAATTAACATCATCCTTTATCATTATAACTCATCCATGAATTAAAATGAAAAAATTCCAAGTTTCCAAACACATCACACATTCGGCCAACAATCCAATTTGGGCAAAATTGATCCAATCACATTTTGTTGAAATTGATCAAATCAATCTTCATTAAAGATCATTTAAACATGCTCAATTAATCAATTTAACCAAATCATGCTTAAAATCAAAATACCCAATATTGGTCACATATTCGGCCAAGATGCAAAATTTGGGGAAAATAATTCCAAATCATTTTCATCAAATTAGTCCAACCAAAATGAATTTAAACATGTTATAAACATACTCAAACATTCAATTCATTCAAATCATGCTCAAAACAAGTTTACCCAAATTTTAAACCCTACAAATTTCATGCTTGCAACATTAGCTCTTGATGCCATTGTTGGTTATTCTAAGGTCCCAAGATCAACAAGACATGAAATTATGTGTGAACACATCAACGGAGGTAGCGGAATACTCACATTGATCGGTTAGAGTCGATTTGGAGACGATCAAGCCCAAAAACGCACTGCCTTGATCTCACCACTGCAACAGTCCACTCCTACAAAACAGAAAATTTGAGTGAAGAAACGGAGCTCCGAGCTTCGTCCATGGATCCCGGCTCATGGGTGAACCTCCCTACCACCTTCGCAAGACTCGTAGTGTGCTAGCACTTGCGGTTTTCACCATGAAAACCAACTCTTGCTTCCCTTGCTCACGGTTTTTGGCTTCCAAAACCAGTCAGTAACATGTTCAGTTTGGGCGTGAGGTGAGAGAGAGAATGAGAGAGTTTGAATTGTGTATTGTCTTAAAAATGATTTACCAAAAATCAATTTATATTTATGCCATAATTTTCATTAAATTAATAATAAAATTATGACACATAACATGCAATGGCTTAGAGTGTCAAACACTCAAACTCCATGCAATGACATTGAGTGCAATCACACTATCAACATGCATGAATTATCAATAAAATAATACATACAATGACATGTGTCATGTGGGCCCCACACGTTTCCAAATGAAAGTGGGCCCACGTGCACTCACGCGTTCGGGTTCGATATTTCCGAAATACCGAGCTTACGTCGCGACGTTAATTCAATCGAATTTAAATAAATAATTGCGCCTGGCGAAATTATTATTTACGTCGCTAACGAATTAATTCTAAATTAACTCGTTTGCCCGAATTAAAATCTAATTTTAATTCCGCGTCGAAATCTAATTTCGTTTAATATATCGAATATATTAATCATCGATTAATTCCAAATTAATCGTTCTCTCTCTTTAGACGACATTTTATCCCGGATAAAATATCTCCGTTATTAATCCTAGATTAATTTTCTCTCTCTCTTCTTTATAATCCCAGATTATTCAAGAGTGCGAGTTGTGCGTCATCGGTGGATTATCGGGAAGCGACCCATGAGATCCCCGGATAATCTGGCAGTAAATACGGTCGTCGGAGTATCCGAATCACGTACGTACCAAGTACTACGTTCTACCGATTTACGAGACAAGGTCGACTCCTAGCAAAGCACCAAGTCTTCCCAAGTTCTCCGGACATATTCATCAAAGAATATCTAGATCTGTATCAAGCGTAGTATACTAATTGTATTGTGCGTATCGGCCCAGTATCGGATAATCACGTGCTAGGGCTGGGGCTGGATAAGTGTCTGCCCCGTCCGAAACACATATCGGATGTCTGGTAACTAGTCTCTATAATCGGATATTCATGACCTGGCCATAATATCACGATTGGATGCGCATCACTTAAGAGCACTAATACCGTATCCTGCGTGACATCATCTCCATTACGACTGGAGTGAGTGACACTTCCGTCTTGACATCACATCCAATACACTACGATTCTCTGATAAACCCAGAAGAGGTGAACACAGAACCAGTTAAGATCCCCCACCACCAAACCAAAGTTTACCGATTGTCGTAAGTATTAGCGATGCAAGTCTCAGGTTAAGACTATACACACCTACCTTGATTTCGGCCTCCCATAGACACCTAGTCATAATACCAATGGGATTCCGAAGGGTCTATCCAGAGCGAAGCTGTTTCCCGTACCATCGTGAAACACGACCTCCTATCGCACTTGCACAAGTATCCAATACTTATATATATGAGAACTATGCCGTTGTGCCCTCACAACGCGCACAAGTGCAATACTAGCCTATTCCGCATTATCGATGTCCAGTCTCGATAATACTACGGCTAGGGATATTTAATGATTAATCCTTCGTGGACTGATACTGTCTCATATCATCTCAATCCAGGAACTAATCATAGGGACCTCTCTTCATTTATATATCTATGGTGATCTAATCACAAACGATGAGAGTGCAATTTCCTTATTACATAGTTAATTTGCTACAACAACACAATGATCTGTGCAAATAGTGACGCTATGGGTCATATTATCCAACACTTAAGACATTCCCAGGAATAAGTGTAAGTATAATGGAAGAAAACTGGAACAAAAGACCTTCAACATAGTATAAGAACAAAATAAAAGTAAGAGACAGTGCTGGATCAAAGAGTTAGGAAAGAAGTTGTTCAGATAGTATTGGTACAAGGATAAAGTAGTAATCAAGTATTGACTATGATACAAAGGAAACAGTGTTAGACATAGTAATGGATAGAGAAAGGAAAAGATATCCTTCAGATAAGAAACCAGAGACATAGACCACGAGAGTTCTTAGTATAACATAAGACAAGCAGAAGGCAAGAAGAGTGCAAAGGAAAAAAAGATTAAAAGTAAAGCTGTGGAGGTGCAGTGATGGTAGTAGAAGAATACCTAGTAAGTAGAGATAAAATGTGTAACTACAAGGTTTCATAGTATCATAATATAACTAAAGATCAATTATGTGTTAGTTCACGTGAGTCATATAAGTAACCAGTCCTAGTCTAAGTTGACCAAACCACTACGGGTTTGGGACGACTTTAGCCATGGGTATGGGTGGTTTAGTAGATGTATCAAATAGTACAGAAATGAGGAGATAAGTTACTGCAAAATTACAGGTACTATAGTAGGAGAATCTCCAAGAAAGGGTATAGTTGCATAAAAATTAAGCGATGATCATTGATAGCACTAGCCTTTGGAATAACAAGTCAGTAAAGAACAATGTAACCAGACTTGCAGTAGCGATGAAAGTAAAGGTATGAATAACAGTATAATTAGAAGTATACATACAATTAAGCTCCCAGTGAAGCCATTGGATAAGTGATAATAGTAAGCAAGGACTACATAAAAAGTCTGACCCTACATTATAAGGTCTTAAGTAATACAGATAAACAGAGGCAAGGGAATTGTAGCTAAGAACCGGTAAGCAGCATATCATATATATATATATATATATATAAATATATATACACAGACACACACACACATTTTCCAGAGTTAAGCCAAAATTGAAGGAGCCCAGTTGTAGGAAACACGAATATCTATAGAGATAGAAAGTCCGTCAGTAAAGGTGCAAAAGCCCAGCCAATAGTGGTGCAGAATAAGTTAAGAGGGCGTCCAGTTCTTAGCAATGAGACTCTTAAAATATGTCTTCTTGTAGATTAGATCTAAAGAGTCTAATCAGTCAAGAAATGGAAGAATTGGGCGTAAACAACGAACCTAGTACCCTTCGAAATTAATAGCTCAAGTAAGAAATGAGCTGGAGCAAGTAGAGTATAATGAAAAGTCTAGGAGTGAGATTCCTTGATGCACTATAAGAGTTGAGACATGGCCGTAATGTTAAGTAATGAGCAGGAAGTTATGAAAATAGACAATGAGTTCCCTCTCGATCTAAAGTCAAAAGAACCAAGCATGAAACAGAAGCTAAGATAAGGGAAAGACTGAGGCGAGCGTGAGTTAGTTTACAGTAAAATAAGAGTTCTAATAGGTAAAGCAAGATGGTTTCGAGTATGAAGTCAGTTAAGGCTGATGGTCTGGAGAGTGGCCGTGAACCCGGGGGTCTGTAGTGAGATCCCAAGTTTAAGGATGGGAGAATTTGTAACGACCGATAGTTTTTACTACTGCCTACAGTGGTACTGTTGTTAGGGTTGGTGCTCGGAGTACCAATCCGGATCGTATTTATGTCTAATTCATAAATACGAGCAATTCTATTTTCCATAATATTACTTAATTTAATGGTAGCACCTTGTCTTTTATACACTTATTTGATCTAATTATGATTAGATATCTGATTACGATTAGATCGAAACTAAATCTGGTTAAGTGATGGGTGTATATTAGACAAAGACCCTAGGATTTACAATATAGTGCGCAGTTACAACGTAGTTTCGAATTGACATTGGGAAACGCATTATAAGATGTATATCCTTAAATAAAGTTCCTGGTCAAGATTTACTAACACAGGTCGGTTAGTAAAATCCGATGAGACCAGTACATATCATATATCGTGACTTGGTTCGATGGTTTATCCCAGTGAACCATGAGTCTCGGGAGACTCGTATAGATATGTAGGTGTTTATTTGATAAGACACTGAACGACTCACTGAAGGTTTCCTAATATATGGTACACCAACGTCAATATGAACCTTCTCGAGTTGAGCGAGCATAGTGGTCCTTTGACTTGAGATACCATAGTGGGATATATGATTATCCTATACACTTTGATGGCAGTCACGTCACCGATCTATTAGATCAGACCTCCGCCTGTTCGTTGGGTGTGGACTGATGCTCATGATATCCAGTGCGTATCAAGATATGATCCGTCAGTCCTATGTACATGGCATATGCATCTGCACGTGTTTATGATCTAGTAAATCCATGGCCATGGTATAACTTCGGAAACCAGTTCTGAGTGTTATTTAGAGATCGTAAATTGAAAGTTGATTATATTATACCGAACAGATTTGATGTTTCATCTATATCCCAGGTATAATACGGAAGCCAGTGATGGGGGATTAAACGTATGCTATGACCTGACCTCGACTTGCATAGTTTAGCGAGATTATCTGTGGCCGTCATAATTCACCATAATTCATGAGTGGGTGAATTATGGACACGAAATTGGATTTCGTGACGGATAAACCTAAACTTAGAGAGTCCCACAATATGAAGTGTACTCGTTGAGCACTTGGGCAACTCGATATGGATAATACAGATTATTCATAATGCTTCACCAGATTAAATGAGTTAATTCAGATCGTTTAATCGGTTAATTATTGTGTATTTGTATTTGATACATAATACGATTAGATACACATTAATTATTATTCGTCGAATGAGATTTTGACACATGCCATTAAATATATGTATTTGTTATTTAATGTAAATAAAATACATATATATATATATATATATATTAATAATTAATTGATTAATTTTTCATAATTGTTATGAAAAATATTTAATTATTATTAGTTACACTTGGCATTAAATTTAAGGTTAAAGTATTAAATTTGGATTTTGACTACTTTGACTTTATATTTAATTTATTAAATATTTTTCATTTGTGATAAGTGTTCTCACACATGTTAATTATTTAATGGTAACACATGACATGTATTTAATTAAGGCAAATGTGTGACAATTTGATTGGCCATTTAAGAGCTTAATTATTAATTTAATTTGATTAAATTATAAAAGGACCAAAAAGCCCTTAAAAATTGGTCAAACAAGGATTTTAAAAGAATTTTTTTTTCTTCATCATCTTCATCTCTCCTTGGCCGAAACTAAACAAAATAAAAAAAGCTCTCAAATGGTGTTTGAGGAAACAAGAAGGAAAAGAAAGAAAATCAAGAAAAAACTTTAAGGATTTTATGAATTAAAGGTAATTCTCTATTCCTTTGAGATTGAAAGCGTGTTTCTAGTTTTCTTGATAATGTAGTAAGATTCTAGGTTTTATTTTTCTTAAGAATTTGGGGCTTTTGTTGTTGGTTGAGGGATTTGGATGTTTATAGCATGTGTGAAGTGTATTTGGTAGATATTATTGTAATATTAGGCCAAATTAATCAATTGTTGATGAGTTGCTATTCTAGAGTGTTATGACCACTCTTATGGCACCTAGAATTGTTCTTGGGTTGTTCATACTTGGTGACTTTGGTTGGTGTCTTGATTAATTTGATTAATCTTGAAATTTTGGATTTAAAGCATGAAAAATTCACTAATTTCGGTTTCTGATCAGATCTGTTAAAACTGAAAATTTTGTGATGTATTTGATGTTTTATGAATGTAATGGATGTGTTTTGGGAGTTGGAACAATTGTCGGAAAGTGTTTCCGACTTGAAATTAGCGAAAACGGTCAAAACAACGTTACCAGGTGACTTTTGAGTCAACTGGGTTACGGCTGCCCAAACAGTGAAACTGTCACTGTTCAGGCAGCCCATGAACTGCCCTGACACTACTGACCTTGGCAGTTCCCATAAGTGTCGGGTGGTTGGTTCAGTCGAAAATACGTTTTGCGTCATTTTGCGGAAAAACGATTTTCGTAAAAATTTCGCGAAGTTTCAACCTTATTTATGTCAATATTTGATATTGAATAAATTGGTTTAGGTGAAATATGAATAAATTATTCATATTAGATATTGAATAATTTATTCGGTATTTTGAAAAAGTTTTAAAATATAATTTCGCTCGAACCGTGCTTCCGCTGCGCCCAATGCCCAAAACCCCAACAACTGTTACGTACGGGATGAAGGCACATAAAATAAATTATTTTAAGACTCAAATATACTCATATAATAACTTTAGGGACAATCGGTAAATCCTTCAAAGTCCCGGGACGAGACTGTACAATGTTCCATTTTGGACTGCCCGTGGTATTTGGGCATAACTTTTTCATACAAACTCCGATTTCTATGAATTCTATGTTGTTGGAAAGTTGAGATCGAGACCTACAACTTCTGAGTTATATATTTTTCCAAAATTAGATCAGAAATAGGTCAAAAATACAAGTCAAAAATTCGGATGAATAGTGATTTCGGGGTCAAATGTAAAAATCTCAAATTTTCTACATACTTTCCCCAACCTTCCAAATATTATACAACCCCCACTATATAAAGGACTCACTATTCACTAATTCATAAAAATTAAAATGAAATGAAAAGAAAAAAGAAGAATACGTGAGGAGAGGAAGAAAAAAAAGAAGAAAGAAAAGAAGAAGAAGGAAAGAAAGAAGAAAGAAAGAAATAAGAGAATAGAAGAGAATATAAGAGAGGGAGAAGCAAAGAAGCTTTGGCATCCTGGAACTTAAGGAATGAGGAAGATCCAACAAAAGTGAGGTAAAGAATCTTGACCCAAATTTTAAGTTATGGAATTTTGATTAAATAATCTTGTGGTAGTTTCATTGGCATGCTAGTAGTTGTGATGAAGTGGTTAGTAAACTAAGAAATGAGTTTTATTGGAGGATGTTCAATAATTAGAAAGTTTTAGGTAATGAGTTTAAGATAAGATTTATGAGATTAAAGAGTTGTTTTGATGATAAAATGGTAGTTTAAAAAGTGTAGAATTGATATAATGTGATGGATAATGTATTGGATTGATTACATATGCATTGGGGATACATTTGAGTTAGAATGGCATGAGGAAAGAAATGCAGAAACCTGGGAATCAGGTCTGCGTCGCGATGCAGGAAGAGCCCACGTCCCGACGAGTGCTGGAATTCACGAAAGCTTCTAGGTGATGCGCGTCGTGACATGCAAGACCTTTGCGTCGCGACACGAAGAAAGAAATTCCGCCTAATTTATTTTAAACCATTCCAGTTCCACCTCAACGTGTTAGAGGCCGCCCTATGGGTCTCGTATCAGTCCGTAATTACACAGTACACCATGATATAAGATAATATGCTTTGAAATGATATAAGTACTTTAGTGGACGAATTTAGTTTACTTCGGAATATGTTCCCCAACCCTGTTCTAACTAAGATTGTCAGTTTTAGATTATCGCAGGAACTGGAATTCCTTCAGCAAGTGAGTAATGCCGCCCAGATTTCGAAATAGTGACTGGACATCTTTTCTCAGAACTGATTTTTATTTAACAGTTTTCTGTATCAGACTTACTATTCTCGTTTTTAGGGCGTTTGCTAGTTACTTCTTCAGTTACATTTCATTGGGCATACTTTGAAAAATGTTTTAGAAAATGAATGGTTTTCAGAAAATATTTCTTACAGTTTTGAGATACAAAACATGGTTTTATGTTTTCGGGGCATGGGGGAAAAACCCACCCAAGTATGTAACTTATACAGAGATGGAATTGGCGGCCAGAGACATGTACACATGTAGAAGACTGAGGGGAATGGTGATACGTAACGCCCCCAGATCCTAGAGCAGGACTATGGGGACGGTGATACGTGACTGGTGCTTACATACGCGTATAACGCAAGCGCACGTATCGTTCAAGTAGTATAAAAGTATTGATCCCACGGGGACTTAATACCTAATTGACCGGCGTAAACACACACGTATAACGCAAGCGCACGTATCGTTCAAGTAGTATAAAAATATCGATCCCACGAGGACTTAATATCTAAGCTATTAATTTTATGAGGTCAAATGATTACTAGTATCTAACAGGTTGTTTGATTGATTTTAAATGGTGACAATTCTAAATTTAAAAACAAGTGAATAAAATTGCTGAAAGTAGGTTTTAAGAAAATTCAATATTAACAACTACCTAGGGTTGTGATTTCTTCCAATATCATTTTAAAAATGAAGTGGTTATTTTATAGTTGGGTAATATATTGATTTATTAACCTGGAACACTAAATTATGTGTAAGCCTCTGTCGATGGTCAGACACAAATACCCAGTTTAACCCAATTGAACCATATGTCTATGTCAACCAAATTATCTTGATTCATTAAGTTTAAGTTCCAATTATGGCTACCCCCGCCCGACAGGTATATTCATATCCTGTAAGGAAATCTATTAAAGGGTTATCTATCCTCAAGGAAGATCGTGGGCTATTGAGTCTAACACTGAAACCTAAAATCCATATGTCTAGTTCATTTTAGATTTACCAGATCAATTTTATTAATGGCCAGTTAATGAAAAAGCATTAAGATTAAGACTCAATAAATAAATCTTATAATACCCAAACTATAATCTAACCCCTTATAAACCGGTGATATTAAAAGTCATCACAACCCCAGATAACTAATTTAGTTACAACACATAACTAGGGCTAGTAAAAACTTGAAAATAAAAGACATAAAGTAAAAATGCGGTGGTAAAGTAAATACTGAAAAGTAAATTACAATAAAATAAAATGCTAAGGTAAAAGGAATTACTTTTACTACTACTAATTTAGATATCTCCATAAAATAATATATAAACTTGTGATAATATTACCAACCGACCAATCTGGCGGTATCCTGATTAAGTCAAATTAAGTCCAACCAGCCATTAAGGCGGTAATACTTGTCCATAAACCAGCCATAAAGGCGGAACCGAAATTAAATTACCAACCGACCAATCTGGCGGTATCCTTTTTAAGTCAGGATTTTAAATAGTGAATATATTATATTTAAGGGAGATTAATCTAAATAGCAATAGTAAAAGAATTACCTTTCACCCTAGCTGGGGAAGTTACCTCCTCATGGTAAATAGTAAAAACTGTAAAAAGTAAAAAGTAAAAAGTAAATTACTATTATTACAAAACGTAATTAAAATTAATTACAAAACTAAAAACTAAAAAACTAAAAATTAAAAGAAAGTAGAGAGAGAAACTCTCTATTTACATCAAAGAGATGAGAGAGAGTGGTGTCTCTAAAATTGAAATCTCGAGCTCAATTTATAGGCCTCGGTAGGCTCTGGGCGTCGCGACGCTGAAGGTCTTGGCGTCGCTACGCCAGCTTCTGTCGACGTGGCACGCTCTGGTTCGTCGGTTTGCAGATTCTGGATAAGATGATAAGGTGACACGTGGCAGAGTGGTTGGGCTTCAATTATTATGACACGTGGCGGCTTCTGAATGGTCGGGCAGATTCTTATCCGCCACGTGTCAGATAAGGATTAGAGACTCAATGATTGATGCTGACGTGGCGGTGACGTGGGAAAGGGACTGTCGGCACCATAGAATTGCGACACGTGGCACTTCCTGATTGGCTGATGATACGTGGCGCGCTGACGTGGAAGCTTGACTCGGTCAACCTAGTGATGTGGATGCTGACATGGAAATTACGTGGAGTGACACGTGGCGATGGCGACTGTCGGCACCGTAGGATGCTGACACGTGGCACGACGCATGTTAGCAGATCGGTTGTGATAGTGACACGTGGCATGGCGCATTTTAGCAAAGTCAAACTTTTCTCAGATTCTGATTTGTGGACCCGGCGCACATTAGCATTGTTCGGCGCACTTTAGGCATCGCGACGCCAAGGGTTAAGGCGTCGCGACGCGGACAATTTACCAAAATGCCTTTTTTGCCAATTTCCACTGTTTTGCTCCAAATCACCTCCAGAATGTCCTGAAACTTTATTTATCTACAAAATAACACAAAACACATCAAAATATTCACAAAACTCAAGAAACTATACAAAATATTAGGTTAAATGAGTGGGAAATAGTGATATAAATACCACTCATCACTAATCTATTAATTTTATGAGGTCAAATGATTACTAGTATCTAACATGTTGATTGATTGATTTGAAATGATTAAGGTTTTGAATTAAAAAACAAGTAAAAAAATTGCTCGAATGTAGGTTTAAGAAAATTCAATATTAAAAACTATATAGGGTTGTGATTTCTTCCAATATCATTTTAAAGATGAAGTGGTTATTTTATGTTTGTGTAATAAATCGTTTACTGACCTGGAACACTAAATTATGCAAAAACCTCTGTCGATGGTCAGACGCAAATACCCAGTTTAACCCAATTGAACCATATGTCTATGTCAACCAAATTATCTGGATTCATTAAGTTTAAGTTCCAATTATTGCTACCCCCGCCCGACAGGTATATGTCTATCCTGTAAGGAAATCTATTAAAGGGTTATCTATCCTCAAGGAAGATCGTGGGCTATTAAGTCTAAGGCTGAAACCTAAAATTTCTTTGTCAAGTTTATTTTAGATTTACCACATCAATCTTATTAGTGGCCAATTAACAAGACGCATTAAGCTTAAAGACTTAATAAGTAACCTTTAAATTACCCAAACTATAATTTAACCCATTATAAATCGGTGATATTGGATTTCATCACAACCCCAGATAACTGGCTTAGTTACGACACATATTTACAGGTAGTAAAAAAACTTAAATAAAATAAAAGACATAAAGTAAAATACTGAAAATTAAATACTGAAAATTAAATGCTAAAAAGTAAATTGCTGAAAGTAAATTACTGAAAAGTAAATTGCTGAAAAGTACATTGCTGAAAAGTAAATAAAGTAAAATTACAATAAAAGAAAATGCTGAGGTAAAAAGATCCACTTTTATTACTTCTATTTTAGATATCTCCCTTAATATAATATATTAACTTTGCATGATAATTACCAACCAGCCATATAGGCGGTATCCAGATTAAGTCAAATTAATAATTAATTACCTACCGACCAATCAGGCGGTATCCAGTTTAGTCAGGTTAAAACAATTTTAAATAATTACCAACCGACCAATATGACGGTATCCTCGTTAAGTTAGGTTTTAACTAGTTTATATATTATAATTAAGGGAGATTAATCTAAATATTAGTAATAAAAGTTTTACCTTTTACCCCAGAAAAGGGGAGTTATCTCCTCATTACTGAAAAGTAAAAACTGAAAATTAAAGAAAGAAAAGTATTGTGCGTAAAAGTAAATTGCGGAAAGTAAAAACTGAAAAGTAAAGAAAAGAAAGTGCGAAAGTGGAAATTAATTACTGAAAGCTGTAAGTAAACAAACAAGATACAATCTTCTTAGTATTCTTAAGGAATTCCTTAAAAGAAAGTATGAATTTACAAAATGAAATGGCTTGGTATTTATAGGCAAAATTTTGCCTCCATCAAATCATCCACCAAATCAATTATTAATTGCTCCACTAATTGCTCCACCAAATCCATTATTAATTGCTCCACTAATTTCTTATCATGTTTGGTGGTGATTTGATAATTTTTATTATTTATTTATTAATTTATTTTTTGCTTTGAAAATGATTGAAAATGACTTTAATAATTACACACAACACACTTCTGGATGGTTCATCAATTTCGGGTATGAAATCTTCAGAATTCGAAATTATTTTATCTTCCAAAGTTGTAGATATTTTATTCTTCTTTAATCTAGAACTTGAATCAGCTCAATCTGATATCAGAATAAAAGGTTATGCCCAAAATACGACAGATGCGCAAAACTGGAATTTCCAAAACTGCACTTCGTTAAAACGCCCTTTCAAGTTTCCAATCTCCAAAATTAATATGTCAAGTCCAATTTTTGCCCTTATTTGACCCACATTTCGTCCTAAATGATTTCATTGTGTCCCAATATTATTTTATCTGCAAAATAAACTAAAACACATCAAAACGTTCATCAAACCCGAGAAACTAAACAAAATATTAAGTAAAAGGGGTGGTAAATATTGATATATTTTCCGCTCATCACACCGCCCCAAACCTAACATTTTGCTAGTCCTCGAGAAAAAACAAAAAAATAAAATATAAGAAACAATTAAAATTAAACTAAGCCACTTTCGTAGGGATCACGGTTGCATTTAGCATATGCAACAAACCTTTAAACCCCTAGGTGTCCCTAGTGGACGAGTTATAGTCTCGTGAGGGCTTACAGCAACGATACCCACAAACATTTTACAAAAGTAAAAAGATAATAAAACTAATGCACACAAAAGCAAAAAGACAAGAGAAAAGAGAATACAGAAGTTAGTGACTAATCAGGTGAAACTTTTACTCCAAGTTACTAGTTGTTTTGTTTCTTTCTAAATTGCTGAATAAGTAAATTCTCTGATTATATTTACCATTCTCCATATGCACAGCCAACAAAATATTAAACAACTCATTTTTGCCCACAACAGTCATAAGCACAGTTGATAAGAGAGTAATATTTTTGTTCTAAAGTTTTATCAGAATTCACACCTTTTTGTAGCAGTGGAATAATTTTTCTGATTTTTCTGATTTTTTTTTTTATCTTTTATTTATATACAATATCTTCCGTCTATATAGCGAGTGTTGGGTCGGTGGCTCCCAAACCAGTTGACTTTAGGGCACCAGGTGTTAAGACACCCCTACAGACTTAATTACTCAGACTTCATATATATATATATATATATATATATATTTATTTTTTTTGCAACATCCTTGATCCATGTAGCGAGCTTTGGGCCAGTGACTCCCAAACCAGTTGGTTTTAGGGCACTAGGTGTTAAAACACTCTTATAGACTTAATAACTTGGATCTCAGATTTTTTTTTTTTTACTCCATCACTTTTTGAGATGCTTCCTCCAATTAAACTAGAGCACTGAATATTACAAACTTTTCAATTATAGCTCATGTCTGTATGTTATTATGTATGTTGATAATATCTGCTAACTGAACATATGAAGATCCATTTTAGTCTGTTTTATGGAGAATTTACAAATTAAATAATTTAAAATGAAATAAACAAAAATTAACTTGTTCCGAAATAGGTTTGAGATACGTCTCAGGAGTGGAAACTCCTTACTCAGCTATCTCTTACCAATTTCACCCTTTTAGTCAAAATAAAAATACAGAAACACAAAATATTTGTTGTAATTTTTTCAATTTTTCAAATTTTTTTTTTTGTATTTTTCGAAAAATTTTGGACTAAAAATAAAAACAACACACAAACTAAAAACAAAGTACTGATCAATTAATTCCCTCCCCCAAACATAAATGAGACATTGTCCCCAATGTCTTAAACAGTAGAAGAAGAGTTTAGAAGATAATACCTGGTTAGCTGAAATTCTAGGAAATTAAAGGTTAAGATCCAGATTAATCCGACGCCTCTTACCACGATCGTCTTCAGACCAATTTATCTTGAAAGATAGGGTCAACTTGTGGTTCATAGGCTAAGAGTTGGTCAATTAGATCCGGAGCAGTTCTGGCAGTGAAGAGAAGTTCTTTCATAGGTTTTGACACGAACCCATTTCTCCGAGCATCATCAAGAAACACACAAAGAAAATCATAAAATCCTTCAACGTTGTACAGTCCAAGCGGTTTCTGGTGTATGTTCAGGTTCGCCCAAGATAACACAATAAAAATTTCCTCTAATGTACCCAAGCCACCTGGCAAAGCAATAAAAGCATCAGCACGGTTAATCATTTCTACTAGTCGTTCAGACATACCTGGCACGATCAGTTCCTCTCCGTTTGATGGTTCAATAAGATTTGCCTCTGCCAAGGGTTTTGGGATGATTCCCAAAACGTGACTGCCTCCTTCCTGTACAGCCTTTGAAACGATCCCCATAAGTCCAAGATTGCCCCCGCCATATATAAGTGCATATTCCTTGCAGCTAAGACTCGACCCAATTCTTGTGCTGCTTCTACGTATTGTGGCTTAACACCAACACTACTACCGTAAAAACACACAGATATTTTCAACTCGTCTTCTTGAAGTGGCTTCCATTTTTTATGTATTTCTTTCTCAACTCTGGATGCCTTCAAAAGTACAATGACGGGCTGAATTTATAGTACCTGAAAAAGGGTGAGTAATAATAGCACTAGTATCTTCCAGAGGACGTTTTTTTGCTAAACAACAAAAGAAATCGTGAAAGGTCAAAAATTCTGGATCCTGTCTACGAAAATAAAGATAATTACAACAGAAAAGTGAATCAAAGCAATAATTAAGGCAACAGAATTGTGTACGCAATACGACACTCGTTTGGTATATAAATCCATTAGGATGTGTCTCAAGATTTCATTCCTTACTCAGCCATCGCTAATGAATTGGTTCTCATCTTTGTGATTGCCAAACACCATTCCTTCTGTCTTAAAATTCTCTGTTTGTGCTTTTCCCTACAAACAACACACAAAATTAAAAACTTTACAACATGTATACACAAAATATGAAAACAGAAATTACAACAAATTGCATGGGTTGCCTCCCTACTAGCGCTAAATTTTTCGTCTTCAGCCAGACGTGACTGAAATCCATCTGTCAATGAGGTTTCAGCGTTGTTTTGGATGTCCAATTAAAGACAATCCCATTAGCGTTGCTTTTGAATGGTCTTTTCCAACGATAATGTAGCAGAAATTTTTTTGTCCCATTTAGTGTTTGTGCCACCTTTTTGATCTTTGTTGCTGCATTGATTCCTGAAAAGAAAGAAATAAAATCAGGAGGTCTCGTATGGTGCTTGACTTTGAATGAAAGTTCCATTCTGTCAAGCTTCTGGGTGATATATTGATTTGTACTCCCCAAAACAATGATGTTTCTTCTGAATGCTCTGGATCTTTAATAAGTTTAGACATTTGCTCCTCCATTTTCTCTGCTTCTTGCTCCACATTTTCTTCACATATGAATTTTAAAATTTCCTCATTCAGTTCTTCATCTGTCATCTGTGAAATGCATGCTCCATAAGTATCAACGTGAGGATGTAAAGATGTTTTTGACATTAGGTCTTCATCCTCTGATACGACTGGAATGGATGGTTCAGGTAGATCTTTATCAAACATCATGGTAAAGCATGCTCCAAGATCTTCATTTTGAGGATTAAAAGTTTGATCCTTCGTTGTTGGTGCAGTTGGTACAAATAGATCAGCTTCATCCTCGTCAGAATCTGAATAATAAAAGTAAAATAGAGGCTTTGCTAGTTTGGGCTCCTGAATTGATACCTCAGATTCCTGATACTGCTCAGCCTCCTCATTTTCTAAAGTGTCATCGTGAATGCTTGGTACTCGAAGGCTTCATCAGTGTCATCTGAAAATGGTCCTTGAGGTATGTAGCTCTGGTTTTCTGTTAATTGTCTCACTTGATCTGTCATCCTCTGAATGGATGCTGATTGTCTCTGAATACTTTCGAGTTGATTCTGGAATGTTTCAAGCATTGTATCCAACTTTTCATCTCATTTTTTGAAAACATATTGAACATGTCAATCATCTGATCTTCTTCTGATTGTTCTGATTGTTGATGAAGATCATTGTAGGTGGGTGGTGGATAAGATGGAAAATGTGGTTCTGTGAAATGTGATGACTCGTCATACCATGAAGGATCTTGATAGCTCTGCCACACTGGATGGTAGTTGTATTCGCAATAATCTATAGGGTGGTTACCATTACATATGTCACATCTCCCCATTGCGTCTTGTTGAGCAAATGTGGTATTGCTTGGTTCTGGCATCCAGTGATAATTGTTGTGCTGGACAACAGGCCTCAGAAAACCGGACTGTCGCTCCCAGATTTGGGGTGTATCTTTTAGTAAAGCACGTGATCTCTCAATATCCCAATAATGTTCCATTTTTTCAATCACCTCAAAACAAAAGAAAGAAATAAAAATTACAGATAAAAATAAAGAAAATTAGATACAAGTAAATTAGATAGCTACAAAATTAAGGCGCCAAAAACTTGACCGGTGCTTACACACGCGTATAACGCAAGCGCACGTATCGTTCAAGTAGTATAAAAAGTATCGATCCCACGAGGACTTAATACCTAATGTATTAATTTTATGAGGTCAAATGATTACTAGTATCTAACATGTTGATTGATTGATTTGAAATGATGAAGGTTTTGAATTTAAAACAAGTAAATAAAATTGCTCGAATGTAGGTTTAAGAAAATTCAATATTAAAAACTATCTAGGGTTGTGATTTCTTCCAATATCATTTTAAAGATGAAGTGGTTATTTTATGTTTGTGTAAAAATCGGTTTACTAACCTGGAACACTAAATTATGCAAAAGCCTCTATCGATGGTCAGACGCAAATACCCAGTTTAACCCAATTGAACCATATGTCTATGTCAACCAATTATCTGGATTCATTAAGTTTAAGTTCCAATTATGGCTACCCCCGCCCGACAGGTATATGTCTATCCTGTAAGGAAATCTATTAAATGGTTATCTATCCTCAAGGAAGATCGTGGGCTATTAAGTCTAAGGCTGAAACCTAAAATTCCTTTGTCAAGTTTATTTTAGATTTACCACATCAATCTTATTAGTGGCCAATTAACAAGACACATTAAGCTTAAGACTTAATAAGTAAACCTTTAAATTACCCAAACTATAATTTAACCTCTTATAAACCGGTGATATTGAATTTCATCACAACCCCAGATAATTGGCTTAGTTACGACACATATTTACGGTTAGTAAAAAAACTTAAATAAAATAAAAGACATAAAGTAAAATACTGAAAATTAAATGCTGAAAAGTAAATTGCTGAAAGTAATTGCTGAAAAGTAAATTGCTGAAAAGTAAATTGCTGAAAGTAAATTGCTGAAAAGTAAATTGCTGAAAGTAAATTGCTGAAAGTAATTGCTGAAAAGTAAATAAAGTAAAATTACAATAAAAGAAAATGCTGAGGTAAAAAGATCCACTTTTATTACTTCTATTTTAGATATCTCCCTTAATATAATATATTAACTTTGCATGATAATTACCAACCAGCCATATAGGCGGTATCCAGATTAAGTCAAATTAATAATTAATTACCAACCGACCAATCAGGCGGTATCCAGTTTAGTCAGGTTAAAACCAATTTAAATAATTACCAACCGACCAATATGGCTGTATCCTCGTTAAGTCAGGTTTTAACTAGTTTATATATTATAATTAAGGGAGATTAATCTAAATATTAGTAATAAAAGTTTTACCTTTTACCCCAGCAAATGGGAGTTACCTCCTCATTGCTGAAAAGTAAAAACTGAAAATTAAAGAAAGTAAAGTATTGTGCGTAAAAGTAAATTGCGGAAAGTAAAAACTAAAAAGTAAAGAAAAGAAAGTGCGAAAGCGGAAATTAATTACTAAAAGTTGTAAATAAACAAACAAGATACAATCTTCTTAGTATTCTTAAGGAATTCCTTAGAAGAAAGTATGAATTTACAAATTGAAATGGCTTGGTATTTATAGGCAAAGATTTGCCTACATCAAATCATCCACCAAATCAATTATTAATTGCTCCACTAATTGCTCCACCAAATCCATTATTAATTGCTCCACTAATTTCTTATCATGTTTGGTGGTGATTTGATAATTATTATTATTTATTTATTAATTTATTTTTTGCTTTGAAAATGATTGAAAATGACTTTAATAATTATACACAACACACTTCTGGATGGTTCATCCATTTCGGGCATGAAATCTTCAGAATTCGAAATTATTTTATCTTTAAAAGTTGTAAATCTTTGAGTCTTCTTTAATCTGGAACTTGAATCAGCTCAATCCGATATCGGAGTAAAAAGTTATGCCCAAATTACGACAGATGCGCAAAACTGGAATTTCCAAAACTGCACTTCGTTAAAACGCCCTTTCAAGTTTCCAATCTCCAAAATTAATATGTCAAGTCCAATTTTTGCCCTTATTTGACCCACATTTCGTCCTAAATGATTTCATTGTGTCACAATATTATTTTATCTGCAAAATAAACTAAAACACATCAAAACGTTCATCAAACCCGAGAAACTAAACAAAATATTAAGTAAAAGGGGCGGTAAATATTGATATATTTTCCGCTCATCAATACGTAACGCCCCTAGACCCTAGTTTCAGAGCTTGGGTAGTAGCATAGATCCGCACCCTAGTTCTAGTTTGTGGCTTGGGGGATGGCGATACATAACACCACAAGACCACCAATTTCAGGGACAGTAGTGGCATGCTTTGGGGGACGGCGATATGTAACGCCCCAAAGTCAAGGATTTGTACTTCTGGCTCTAGTTAGGCGTAGGGGGGACGGTGATACATAACCCCCTCATGAGTCAAGTTTTTCAGACATAGATACAGATTTCAGAAATAGTTTTCAATTTCAGTTACAGTTTTCAGAAAGAACTTTTAGAAAAGAAAGTTTCCAGCAATAACAATTATATAAGAGATTTTTTTAGAAAGAAGCTCAGAGTTTTAAGACAGAAACCAGTTTTCTCATAAAGCTATTTCATGAGTTTTTGGTTTTTGAAATAAATGTGTTTATAACAGTTTTTATTTTTCGTCCACTCACCTAAATCATACAACGGTCTAACCCCTCACTCCCAGTGTCTGTTTTGCAAGTATTCTCAGAGGACGAGCTCGAGAGGATGGATATTGATGTAGTCACTAGGGTATGGAGTCCACCAGTTCAAGTCAAAGAGAGTAAGAGTCCATTCAGAGTCAAACAGAAGTCATGTATTAGTCTTTGGTTGTGTGATAGTAGTTGTAAAGAGATGTGTTTTATGTATACAGTTCTTTTTTTAGAGTTGAGTTTGCATGATAAGTTGTTGAGTTTAGGCTACAGTCCCATACATAATATATATATATATATATATATAATATATATATATATATATATATATATATATATATATATATATATATATAATTAGAGAAAAGAGTAGCATATATTGATTAGCAGTTATCAGAGTCAGAGGCTTATGGGGTTAGTACGGTCTATCCCATGCCGGTAGCATCTCTCGGATTGGGGATGTTACAATTGTAAATTGTTCTTAACCCTTCTCTTTTTCATTTAAAGTTATTGTTTTTAATATGTTTATATGAGTTATAAATATTGATATGCATGTTTAGATGAGTAGGCACAATATAATATTCATATGATGAATGATTATTATTTTTCATATGATGAATGGATTTTACATTGGTCGTAAATTTTTCCGGCTCTTATTTTCATGTTTGTTTTGTTTTTGGGATGTAAGGCCATGTGGCCATTGTTTACAATTGTTGTATTTTTAATTTTCCAATGTAAAATTTCAATTGTTATAATTTGGAGCACCGAAGTCGCAAAAGGAGCCAACACTACCTTGGAGCGTGATTTGAAGACCAAGGGATGCCTTGGGTATTTTTTTGTACTAATTAGATTAGTATAGGGAAAAATAAGAGCCTGATCAATGCAAAATATTTCTTATGTTATATGTATGTTTAATTTGAATTGTTTGAATAACATGTCATATAGCTTACGGTGCCTACTCTTGCATTTCACATGCCATAACATGCTTTAGATGCATTATCATTATAGACATGAAATATGATTTTATGTGATTTAAAATGTTTAAATTAGAATATGATATGCATGGAAAAATAATTAATTGGATTAATTGGGTTTAAGGTTTAAAATTTGAATTCTAATATATTGGGCTTAATTAGTGTATAATAAATTTCATTGGTTTATAGGATGAAAACCCGGACATAAATTTCATAGCCGAATCTGAATGGACGGTAATATGGTTTGCACTCGGGATATAATTCCACGTACCATTGATTTTATAACGCACTAAGATTAATTAAATTTTAATATAAATCTTGACAATTTTAGGATTCTAAATTTTAAACCAATTAGTGTTCTAGTATTTTAAAAGTTAAAATATAATAGGCCACTAATACCACTCTAATTAAATTAGTTTAATTGAGTAATACTATTAGTAGAGACTAATGGAAATTAGTGATACAAGTTTTAAGAGTTAAAATTTGTTAGGTCACGAATAGTGTACTAGTGTTAATAAAAGTTATGATTTAGCCGCCATAAATTTATTCACACTAGTTAAATTAAAATATTAGATATTTTATAAATAGAAACCTTAAACTTAAAATAGTGAATGGGAGATGGATATACAACAATATATCATGTGATCTCCGTTGTTAGTCTTAAAACGTGAGATTCAAAAGGCGCCTCGAGAGGGCTTTACTTTCGTCCCAATTCGGATGATGTCCATTTTGGGATTCTAGATGTATCTTGTGAACTGACCTACCCTACGGCGACACTTCACTCATTAAGTACAAGAATCCCGAAATGGCGGATCACACTCACAAAAGAATAATTAACTGTTAATAAAATTCCTTGATCGAATCAAACAGTAGTTGTTTAATATAGGAATAAGAGTTATTCCCGCATATATTAATCGACTGAGATTATCTCGATCTATCATGCAAGTACTTGACCTACCTTACGACAACACTTACTTGTGGGATGATAGATTTCCGTGGCACAATAATTCTCTTAGGTTTCTAATTCGTTATTCATGGTTTATGCATCATGTTTAATTTTATGCCAAAATGGTATTGATGATTTTAATATGCGATGAATGAATGTTAAATGCATGTTTATTTCATTTTTCATCCATGGTTTCTCCAATTATTTAAAGGTTTTACCTTTATAGTATGACAATGAGAAATGTTATACTCAGTAATCTATTATAGATTATGAGAAAACTTATCTCCAATCGCACTAATTGAACAATTAAAGATTTGTTGGTTAATGTTGATATTAAAATATGTATTTTGGCTAAAGAATTCAAAGTGGCGTTCTTGAATGGTTTCTTCGAAGAAGAGATCCATTGTGATTTCTTTGCTTGAAGAGTTTGTTCTGGAATGGCATTGGAGTTTGTATTCTGTTAAGATCACAATTTGATATACCAGCTTATAGAGTCCATTATAGACTCAAATGAGCTTTCCGGAAATCTGTGTTCTCTAATTTTGATATCAGTCAAATTGTCTGATTTTATCAAAGTATAGAGAATACATATGTGTTGGTAGGGTTAGTGGGAGCATATATCTTTCTTTCTAGTATTGTATATCCTAACGACATTATCATTATTAATGTAATAATGAGATGTTTGTGAGGTACAAGGTTTACCTAAGTCTTTTTTTCTACGTGAAAGTAGTGAGAGTAGTATCTGTTATATTTGATATAAAGTTTCAAATACAATATAAAATAAGAGACTTGTGAGATGCTCCCATTAGTCATGCATTAGATATGGTCTAATAAAAGACACAACAAACTATCTGTGTGACAGTTAGTATAACTGTTTGATAGTTAGTGTATCTCTTGTATATAGTATTCATCTTTCATAAAGGATAATTCCTTTGTCGAAAGAGAAATTGATTAGAATGTCTAGTCATTTGTGCATCATAGGATGATAGAATAATGAATACTATATTATGTGCGATTAAATATATCAATTTGATTGTAATTGTTACGAGCTATTTTGATACCATGTAGACCATAGGATGGGTCCTGAAATATGTTCTTTGTTATGTTTAAGATATTAAGAACGAGATTCTTATTTATGGGAATATAGTCTGCAACCATTAGGATCAAATTAGTTTTGAGTCTAATTATGACATTAGATGGTCTATATCATATAAAGTCAGAAAATATGCAGTGGGAGTGTCACGGTTGATTCTACTATATTAGTTGTAACTTATGAAGTATTGACTTATTAAGTTGCATAGTGACCTTCTAGATTAGAAGTTTTGATATTAGTGTTGTGCTTGTGGTTGTCTGCATAGTATTTGGATTTGATCTTAAATATATAGACAACTCAGTAGCTGAAGCACAATATTGATGTCGCATCTGAGTCATATTGATGTATAACTTAGGCTATACAATATATGAATGATGTTGGCTAAGGGAAACAATTGGGTTTATTGGAAAACCTCAATATGTTATAGCCGGCTTACTTGTTGTTGCCTACCGCTTGAGTGCTAGGTTAGTTTTTGAGGACCATGCTTATGTAATACATATTTAGATGTGTATATAATACCGTGGATTGACACTAGAGCAAGTGTGAGAAATTATTAGGGTTGGTGCTCGAAGTGCCAATCCGAATCGTATTTATGTCTGATTCATGAATACGAATAATTCATTTTTCCATAATATTACTTATTTATGGTAGTACTTCTTGTTTTATATACATATCAGATCTAATTACGATTAGATTGAAACTAAATATGATTTAGTGATATGTATATATTAGACAAAGACCCGATAATTTATTTTATAGCGCGCAGTTACAAAATAGTTTGTAATTGACATTGGAAAGTGTCACTACTATAAATATATTATCAAATAAAGTTCATGGTCAAAATTTACTGACACGGGTCAGTTAGTAAAATCCGCTGAGACCAGTACATGTCGTATATCGAGACTTTATCCGATGATTTATCCCAATGAACCATGAGTCTTGGGAGACTTGTATAGATGTGTAGGTGTTTATTTGATAAACACTGAAAGACTCAGATAAGATTTCCTAATAGATGGTAAACCAACGTCAATATGAATCTTCTCGAGTCGAGTAACATAGTGGTCCTTTGACTTGAGATACCACTATAGATATATAAGATATCCTCCACACTTTGATGGCAGTCACGTCACCGATCTATTTAGATCATATTTCCGCTTGTTCGTTGGGTGTGGATTGATGCTCATGATATCCTGTGAGTATTAGATAGAATCCGTCAGTCCTGTGTACATGGCATAGGTATCTTGAACGTGTTTGCGATCTAGTAAATCCATGGTCGTGGTATACTTCGGAAGCGAGTTCCGAGTGTTATTTAGAGATCATAAATTTAAAAGTCGACTGTATTATACCTTAGGGATTTGACGTTCTTATCTATATCCCCGGTATAATATTGATAGCCTGTGACAGAGGGATTATACATATGCAATGACCTCGACTTGCATAGTTTAACGAGATTATCCGTGGTCGTCATAATTTACGACTAGGTGAATTATGGACACCAAATTTGATTCCATGACGGATAAACCTAAACTTAGAGAGTCCCACAATATGAACTGTACTCGTTGAGTACTTGGGCACCGCGTTATGAATAATACAGATTATTTATAATACTTCATTGGATTAAATGAGGTAATTCAAATATTTTAATCGGTTAAATAAAAAAACATGCATTCGAGGCATTTCGGTCAATTAATAATTAATGTGTATTTATATTTGTATTTGATATAAAATTTGATTTGATACATATTAATTATTTGTCAAATGAGACTGAAACATGCCATTAATATATGTATTTGTTGTTTAATGTAAATAAAAATACATATATAATAATAATCTCATTAATTAATTATTTAGATGTTTAAATATTAAATATCTAGATAATTAAATTATTTCAATATTACATAATTGTTATGCAATATGTTTGATTATTATTGGTTACATGTGACATGATTCTATTAAGCTTAAAGTTTACAAATTGGATTTGTTAAGTTAAAGCTTATTATTATTTAATTAGATTAAATTGACCAAATGACCAAAATACCCCCTAAGTCGGTTTTGGCTTGTTGTTTAAAGTGAAAATTTTTATTTTCTCTTTCATAAGAGAGCTGATAAGCGGAAAACATATCAATATTTACCACCTCTTTTACTTAATATTTTGTATAGTTTCTCAGGTATTGTGAATATTTTTATGTGTTTTGTGTTATTTTGCAGATAAATAAAGTTTCAGAACTCACTGGAATTGACTCGGGGATAAAATGGCGAAATTCGAATAAAAAAAAGGCAAAATTGGAAATTTTCTGTTCACGCATCGTGTCGCGCAACATCCTCTGCGTCACGATGTGCAACCAATAAATAAGCTGCCGACACGCGTCATCTCATGCGTCATCATGACATCATCACTGTAGCCCGCGTCGCGACGCCAACCCTCAACGTGTCGGGACATCGAGATAATTATTGAGTTGCCGACACTTATACATTATTATAGCGCGCATCGCGACACGCAGAAGTTCTGTGTTGCGATGCATGGATTTTCTGAGGATTTTCTTTAGAATACTAAGAAGAGAGTATCTTGCTTGTTTATTCACAACTTTCTTGTATTTAATTTTTATTTTAGCAATAAAATTATGTGTGTTTTACTTAAAGCATGAGTAGGTAACTTTTTTCTGCTGGGGTGAAAAGGTTAAGCTTTTATTATGATAGTTTAGAATAATCTCCTTATTTATAATATATAAATTATCTTAAAACCTGACTTAATGAGATACCGCATTATTGGTCGGTTGGACTTAATTAAATTAATTTTGACCTGACTTAATTGGATACCACCTTTATGGTTGGTTGGAATTAATTAAAATCTGACTTAATCAGGATACTACCTATATGGTCGGTTGGTAATATAACGTAAATTTATATATTATAATAAGAGAGATTTCTAAATTAGAA
Source organism: Zanthoxylum bungeanum (assembly GCA_019454045.1). NCBI lineage: Eukaryota > Viridiplantae > Streptophyta > Magnoliopsida > Sapindales > Rutaceae > Zanthoxylum > Zanthoxylum bungeanum. The sequence goes on from SKCR01052748.1 coordinate 67,262, forward strand.
GTAATAAAAGTAGATCCCCTAACCCAACATTTTTATTTCATTGTTGTAATTTTACTTTTTTAATTTTCAAATTTATTTTATAATGTTTTCTTTATTTATGTCTTTAATAATCCTAGTTATGTGTTGTAACTAAATACCTTATCTAGGGTTGTGATGAATTCCAATACCATAGGCTTATAAGTTGGTTATTTTGTGTCTTGTGTGACGTATAGGTTTATTTATTAAGTCTTAGTCTTAATTCTTCTTATTAACTGGCCACTAATAAGATTGAAATGAACTTGACGAATGGATTTTAGGTTTCAGCCTTAGACTCAATAGCTCACGTTCTCACCTTAGGGTATATTTCCTTCTAGGATAGACATATACCTATCGGGCGTGGGTAGCCATAATTGGAACTTAATCTTAATGAATTCAGAGTTTCTTGGTTAACATAGACATATGATTAATTGGGTTACTTTGGGTGTTTGCATCTGACCATCGACAGATGCTTTTGTTTATTTCGTGTTCCAAGTTAATAAACTGATATATTACACAAACATGAGATAATCATTTCATCTTTAAAATATATTGGAAGGATTCACAACCCTAGATAGCTTAAATATTGATTTTTCCTTTAATTTACTTTCGCACTGTTTTAATTACTTGTCTTTAGTAAACATCACCAATCAATCAATCAATAATCAAATCAATTAGATACTTGCAAAATTAACTTCAGTAAATTAATAGCATAGGTATGGAGTCCTGATGGGATCGATACATTTTATACTACTTGAACGATACGTGAGTTTGCGTAACGTGTGTTTTTACCACCGGTCAAGTTTTTGGCGCCGTTGCCGGGGACTTATTTATCTTTTACTATTAATTTTGGGGTTAGATATTTTACTTGTGTCTAATTTATTTTTACTTATTATTTTTATTTTCTTGTGTTTTCAGGTTCTCAGACACTACATGAGAAGAAGCGGGAGTTTTGAAATCCGTCTGCTTGACCCAAAAATTGAAAGAACAATCAGACAGTGGAGAAGGGAAAGGCGAAAGATCAAGAAGCACTTATCAACATGAACAATCAAGAACCTGAACCTTTGGAAGTTGCACCACCAGTTCCCATTCGAGATAGAACAATTCTGGTGGTTGATGGCTTCATATCATGCATTGTACTTCCACCCTTACCAGCAAATGCGTGTGACATCAAAACATGTATTCAGATGATACAATAATCAGTCCAGTTTGGGGGAAGTGCAACTGAAGATCCTATGCCCACATCATCAACTTCCTGGAAGTTTGTGGCACATTCAATTACAACTGAGCGGCAGAGGAAGCAATGCGACTGCATTTGTTCCCATATTCTTTGATAGATAGAGATAAGGCTTGGCTCCATTCATTACCAGATTCCATCACAACTTGGAACACTCTTGCCACCAAATTCCTTGCAAAATATTTTCCCCCAGCCAGAACAGCAAAGTTGAGAAATAACATCACATCTTTTGTGCAACATGACTCAGAATCCCTCTACGAAACATGTGAAAGATACAAGGAATTACTCCGAAAATGTCCTCACCATTAGATTGAAAAGTGGCTACAAGTCCAAACCTTCTACAATGGACTTTCTGGACTAATGAGAACCACAATAGATGCTGCTGGAGGAGGAGCTTTAATGGCAAAGGAGAATATCAGGCCTGTGACTTAATTGAAGAAATGGCCAATATAATTCCTTGTGGCTAACAGAAAGAAGCATGATCCATCGAATAACAGGAATCCACGAAGTAGGAACCAACACAGCAATGAATGCCAAGCTGGATTAGATTTGCAAAAGTCTAGAAATTCTTAGTATGCAGGTTAATGTTGGATCCACAAGTTCACCATATGAAGAAGCACCAGAGACATAATCTTACAACCAACATTATGAGACTGTGAACTAGGTCAACAATTTCAACAGATATGGGCACAATCAATATTCTAATACCTACAACCTAGGTTGGAGGAATCATCCCAATTTCGCATGAAGCAACACCACAGGGCAAAGGAAAAATCCACCACGCGGATTCTAATAGCAGAACAAAGGCCCGAAGTATGAAAAAGAACCAGGAATAGCAGAAGTGCTTGCCCAGTTGAAAAATCAAGAAGCAAAATACGACGCTTTAGTAGTAGTGGTTCAAAATCAAGCAGCATCATAAGATGCTATGTTTCAAACCAATCAGCTCCTATAAAGGCTCTGGAAAATCAATTGGGACTACTGGCCAATGCTCAGAGTTACAGACTGCAAGGTACCCTTCCTAGCAACACAGAACCAAATCCAAGGAATAGAGGGAAGGAACAATGTCAAGCCATCACTTGAAAAGCGGTACCGAAATCAACAAAGATATTGGAGTCAAGACATCTACTGAGGAAGTTCCAAAAGAAAGCAGCGAAGTAGATTCACAGATGGAGGAAAAAGAGGCAAAAGAAAATGATCGAGAAAGATTTACTCCACCTCCAACTTTTCCACAACGTCTCTAGAAACATAAACTAGACAAACAATTTGCTCGATTCCTAGAGATCTTCAAAAAGCTGCATATCAACATTTCATTTGTAGAAGTGTTGGAACAAATGCCCAACTATGTTAAATTCATTAAAGATATTCTGTCACGAAAGTGAAGATTGGGAGATTATGAGACAGTAGCATTGACTGAAGAATACAGCGCCACCATTCAGAGGAAGCTTCCCCCAAAGTTGAAAGATCATGGCAGTTCCACCATCCCTTACACCATATGAGAACATTACTTTGGTAAGACTTTGTGTGATTTAGGTGCTAGTATTAACTTGATGTCTTTGTCGATTTACAGGAAACTGCAGATTGGAGAAGCAAAGCCCACATCAGTCACTCTGTAACTGTTTGATAGATCACTCATGTTTCCAAGAGGTGTAGTGGAAGATGTATTGGTCAGAGTCGACAAATTCATTTTCCCAACAGATTTTATTGTTCTTGATATAGAGGAAGATAAGATGTACCCATCATCATCGGGAAACCATTTTTAGCTACAGGTCAAACCATTATTGATATACAAAAGGGTGAACTAACCATGAGGGTGTAGGACGAAGAAGTAACAGTCAATGTTTTCAAAGCTATGAGATTCATGAATGATGATGAATGTTTTAGACTTGATGTAATAAATAGTATCATCCAGAACACACAGATGCAATACACTTTCCACGGATAAATTTGAAGCATGCATCACCAACAAGATTGATAAAAAGGTAGATGATGAGATTCTGGAATGTATTAACTATCTTGATGAAGCCTCTCTCTTCATATTAGCACCACATGTGGAAAGCTTGGAATACCGAAAAAATAGCGAATTAAGCCCTTGATTGAAGAACCACCGCAGTTAGAACTAAAACCACTTCCGAGCCATCTCAAGTATGCATACTTGGAAAACTTTTCCGATTTACCTGTAATTCTTTCTTCGTCGTTGACATGGGTGCATGAAGATAAGTTGCTAAGAGTGTTACGCGAGCATAAGAGAGATATTGGATGGACTATAGCAAACATTCGAGGCATTAGTCCATCATTCTGCATGCACAAAATCCTGATGAATGACGAGTACAAAGCCACAGTAGAGCATCAACGGAGACTGAATCCAATCATGAAAGAAGTCGTGAAGAAAGTGTTGGGGTTTTATTAGGAATTACAGGGTTAACGCCGCGGAACGCGAAAAAATTTCTCCGATTTCAAAATTTTTTATTGGAACAATTAAATAAACTTATTTATTTAATTAACCAATACTTAAATTATGAAATTATAACCCAATAAATCATTTCTTTTAATTATAAAATTACCCCAAACTTTTGCAAATTAATTATTTTAGTTTTAAATATGTCATTACATATTTAATTAATTCCAAATTAATCCCAAAATAATTTTTACAAGTTTGCTACAAAACAAAAAACTTTTTCAGAATTGCGCCACTGCCCAGAATTTTCCAGAATTTAAAAACAGCCCATAATTTTAATTAATTGTAATTTGGCCCAATTTGTTCAAAACACATCAAGATCAAATCCAATTAATCCCAAATTTTACATGCATCAAATATACATCAAATTAAAGCATATATATGAAAATCCCCAAAATTTGAGTGGGTTAAGAACTCTAATTTCGCAAATCACTCAAATTGGGTAATTTACACTAAATTAATAAAATTCAATACTTTAATCTTCAAATTACCACACCAATTAATTCTCACCATCATGAAATTAATCAAGAACAATTCTAGGCTAATTATGAATAGCTAATTAACTCTAGAATGACAAATTTAATTTTCTAATTAATTTATTAAACTTAATTACACTAATTAGCAAATAAATTAATTATACATGCATGAACTCATCCAAACAAGTTAAGAACAATTTAAATTACAAACTTAAGGAGTAGAGAAAATTCTAAGCATCACAAATTTAAGCCTAGATACATGGAAACAATTTCCTAATTGAAGAAAGTTGGAAATTACTTACAAAAATCAAGAATTTGCGTAATTTCCTTTCTTTGTTCTTCTTGTTTTCTCTCAACCTTACTTTGTAATTCTTATTTTCAATTTGTGTAATGAAAGAAAATTGAAACAAAAGCTTATATATCTTTTCCCAAAATTGCCTTGAGCCTTGGAAAATTAATAACAAGCATTTTCAATTTTTTTTTGAATTAATTCCATGGCTAAAAATAAACAACAATTATTTATTTTTGTTCAATTATAATTGGTCCACATTTTAAAAAAATGAAAGACAACATTTATCTTCAATAAACTTAACTAAAAAGTGTGCTAATGATAATTTGCCATTTCCAAACAAATCATGACATAAAGATATTTATTTTATAAATTAATTTAATTATTTAACAATTAAATAATTAATTAATAAATATAAATATCTTAAATATATTTATTATATCTACATTAAATATCTCAAATACATATATTAATGATATATGTCAAATATCACAATTTGATATTTTATTAATGTGTATTTAATAAAATCAAGTATTAAATAAAACATACATTAATTTTAGAAATGACCGTTAGGTCCTGATTGCATGTATTTTTCGTTTAACCATTAAACGAGTTATAAATAATCACTATTATTCATAACAGTTGCCCTAGTGCTCTACGAGTAAATTTCATTAGTGAGACTTTCTAGATTCAGGCATATCCGTTACGAAATCAAATTTCGTATCCATAATTCACACACCCGTAAATTATGACGAACACGGATAAACTCACTGAATCATATAGGTCGAGGTCACAGCGTACGTATAAAATCTCCGTCACAGATATCCGGATTAATCCAGAGATACAGATATAAACGTCAAATCTCTATAGATATAATCACGACGACGTTTCTATTAGCAATCCCTCATATAACACTTAGAACTAATTTCTACAGTGTACCACGAGCCCATGGATTTAACAGATTGCTAATTCCATATTGAATATCTATGCTCTGTACACAAAGCTAACAGATCTTATCTTGATACACACAGGATATCCTGAGCATCGGTCCACACCCAACGAACAGGCGGAGGTCTGATCTAAATAGATCGGTGACGTGACTGCCATCTAAATGTGGAAGAAAACTCAGATATCCACAGTGGTATCTCAAGTCAAAGAATCACTATGCTCACTCAACCCGAGAAGATTCTTATTGACGTTGGTGTACCATCCATTAAGAATCTTCGATGAGTCGTTCAGTGTTTATCCGCTATAAACACCTACACGTCTATACGAGTTTCCAAGACTCATGGTTCACTGAGAAACCATCAAAATCCAAGATGCCAATGTACGACATGTACCAGTCTCTACAGGTTTACTTTACTGACCAAGTAATGTAAACTTTGACCGGGAACAATCTAAGAATGACAACATCATGATACACTCAATGTCAGTTGCGACGCTTTTGCAATAGTATAATAACTAATAATTCTAAGGTCGGTTACGTCTTTACCATATTAAAGAAGAAGTTATATAAAAGAAAATGTTCATTTTATTCATAATAAAACGTTACATTAGTATTTACATGGAAATACATAATAAAATTGGCGCTTAGAGCACCAACCCTAACAAAATCTCCCACTTGCTCTACTGCTAATATCGATTGTATCTAATACCCATCGACTCCACATGTTTATCAAATAACTTCGGAGGTATGGCCTTCGTAAGCGGGTCTGCTAAATTATCTTCACTCGGTACCTTGCACACGACAATGTCCCTTCGCGACATAATCTCTCGAATGATGTGGTACTTTTGTTCCACATGCTTCGACTTCTGATGCGCCATTGGTTCCTTTGCTTGTGCAATGGCTCTAGTATTATCACAGTATAACGGAATCAGATTCTCGATACTTGGGACTACTCCCATTTCTGTGATAAAGTTCCTAACTCATACAGCTTCCTTTGCAGCTTCAGAAGCTGCAATATATTCTGTCTATGTGGTGGAATCAACTGTCGACCCCTGTTTGGAACTCTTCCAACAAACTGCACCACCGTTAAGGGTAAACACGAATCCTGATGTAGACTTTCTATCATCAGGATCTTATTGGAAATCAGAATCTGTATACCCATTAACTTGCAGTTCGTTTCCTCCATAAATTATAAACTTACCCTTAGTACCTTTAAGATACTTGAGGATATGTTTAATGGCCATCCAATGGTCATTTCCTGGATTGGACTGATATCTGCTCGTCACAATAACTGCGAAGCTGATATCAGGCCTAGTACATAACATGGCATACATGATGCTGCCCAAACACGAAGCATAAGATTGATTAGACATTCTAATCTTCTCAGCTTCTGTTTGTGGACACATCTTCTTCGAAAGATGTAAGCCATGTCTGAACGATATGTTTGCTGTCTTACAGTTAACAAAATTATACCGTTCTAAGATCTTATCTATGTACGTTGATTGAGATAACCCAATAAGCTTCCTTTCTCTATCTCTATAGAGTTTTATGCCTAAGACATAAGAAGCTTCACCCATGTCCTTCATGGAGAAATTCTTACAGAGGTAAGCTTTGACGCCTTGCATCATCCCGATATCATTCCCAATGATAAGGATGTCGTCAACATAGAGAATTAAAAATACCACCATACTCCCATTGGCCTTCTGATACACACAGGATTCTTCCGAATTCTTGAGAAAACCAGACAATTTGATTATCTCGTTGAATCGAAGATTCCAACTTCGTGAAGCCTGTTTAAGTCCATAAATGGACTTTTTCAGCTTGCATACCATGCACGAGTTCTCACTGGATGCAAAACCTTCCGTTGTTCCATATAGATTTCTTCATCAAGAAATCCATTTAGAAAAGCCGTTTTGACATCCATTTGCCAAATCTCGTAATCATGATATGCAGCAATTGATAATAAAATCCTGATGGACTTTAGTATGGCTACTGGAGAAAAAGTTTCATCGTAGTCGACACTAGGTCGATGCGAGTAACCTTTAGCTACCAGTCGGGCCTTAAAGGTTTCAACATTTCCATCGGGCCCTCGCTTCCTCTTGTAAATCCATTTACAACCGATAGGAAAATTCCTTCGGGAAGCGGAACCAAGTTCCAAACTTGATTCACATGCATAGAGTCCATCTCGGATTTCATGGTGTCTTCCACTTCACAGAGTCGATGTCCAACATCGATTCTCTATAGGTAAAAGGGTCAGTCTCTTCAACTAAGAGAACATCGAGACTCTTTTCTTGTATCAAATACAAGCGTTCATGAGGTCTAGATACCCTTTGTGACCTACAGAGTGTGTGTGTTGAAGGTTCTCCATCTTCTTGAACTACAGGTTCCTTCATTAGTTCGTTGGTTCCAGATTGAACTTCATCAAGTTCAACCTGTCTATGATCACCACCTTCTGCTAAAAATTCTATTTCTAGAAATTTTACGAAGCGAGCTACGAACACATTTCGATGCTCGGTATCATAGAATAAATATCCTTTCGTATTTAAAGGATATCCAATAAACCTAAACTTCTGTCCTCGAGACAAAAGCTTATCTTGCTGAGCCATCCTGACATAAGCAGGACACCCCCAAATCTTAATATAACTAAGATTTGGTTTCCTACCGGTCCATATCTCATACGGAGTCGTAGGAACAGCCTTGGAAGGAATCTTGTTCAAAAGATGTGCGGCAGTTAAAAGAGCATAACCCCATAAGTAATGGGGTAAATCTGTATAACTCAACATCGATCAGACCATATCTAATAAAGTCTGATTTCTCCTCTCCGACACTTCATTATGTTGTGGAGTACCGGGAGAGAATATTGAGCGAGAATCACATTCTCCTTTAAATAATCAGTGAACTCTCCACTCATATATTCACCGCCTCGATCATATCGAAGACATTTAATATATTGACCAGTTTGTTTTTCAACTTCATTTCGAAATTCTTTGAACTTTTTAAAGGTTTTCGATTTATGTCTCATCAAATAGACATAACCGTACCGTGACAGATCATCGGTAAATGTGACGAAGTAAGAAAAACCACTGTGAGCAGTTTGACTTAAGGGACCACATACATCAGAATATACGAGTTCCAACAAGTCAGAGGCTCAATGTCCAACACCTGAAAATTGGGCTTTGGTCATTTTACCCCGAATACAAGATTCGCAAGTTGGATAAGGTTCAATGGTGAGATCATGTACCAAACCATTCTTAACCAATTGGGTTAAGCGTTTTACGCCTATATAACCTAACCTCATGTGCCAGAGTTCAGTATTATTTATATCAGATTGTTTACATTTATTTATTCCAGTATTAAAGATATCTTGTGAGGTGCGCAATATGTAATGACCATGCTCGTTTGGACAACAAAGGATCTGAATATTACTACTATCATATAAATACAAAGAACAATTCTTAATATTTACATTATAACCTTCAGTATCTAATACAAAAAGTGACATAATATTCACCACACATCCTGGCACAAAATAGCAGTCATGTAACAAAAATCTCCCACTGGGTAAAGGAATCTCACATACGCCCACTGCAACTGCATCCAGAGAGTCGCCACTCCCGAATCGCTACTGCATCTCCCCAGATTTTAGCAGTCTACTTCCCGTCAGCACCTGCAACGTATTGCAAATGTGAATAGGACAAGCAGAATCCAAAATCCAACTAGATGTCATAACTTCACAAGCCAAATAGATATCAATAATAGGAAAAATAAAAGTACCTGATGTCGATGTTATTTCCTTCCTGAGTTACGCAAGATAGTCCGGGCAATTACGTTTCCAGTGCCCGACTTTCTGGCAGTGGTGGCACTTGTCTTCAGAAGCTCTTGGGCTTCGCTGTCTTACCCTGCCGAGGAATATTGAAACCCTTCTTCTTCTTTCTTTTAGACTTATTCCCCTTCGACTTGGATTGGGAAGAAGCGGAAAGTGAAGTGGGTTTCGGAAGGTGAGTCGGAACTCCCTTCCTTAAATCTTCCTCTGATGTGAGAAGCATCATATGCAACTCACGGTAAGAATAGTGAATCCCATTCATATTGAAGTATATGACGAACAGACGATATGAAGCCGAGAGTGAACCGAGAATGACACTACGACCAAGAGACTCATTGAGAGGGAAATCATGTCTCCTCAACTGCTCGATCAAATTGATCAAGTGAAGCACATGCGGGCTCACAGCCTGCCCCTCATCAAGTTTAGAATGGAACAATTCCATCGAAACTTTATGAACAATGACATGTTCCTAGTTCATGAACGATTCACGAAGTTGTGTCATCATGCTATATGCATCGTGCATCTCCCAATAAGTCTTTTTAAGCTCAGAAGAAAGAGAACTCAAGACGAATGATTTAAACCTTAAATCATCATCCTTCCATCGCTGGAAAGTCTCACGTTCTTCAGGTAATGCATCGGGTGATATAGCAAGCGGTAATGGATCTTCCAAAATATACCCCAGTTTCTCGGAATTGAAGACAATCCTCAAGTCCATATCCCAATCCGCAAAGTTTTCTGCGCCTTTCAGTTTGTTCGTATCAAGCATACGTGCAAAAGGATTGGGTGGAGGTGACTCCATCGCAAATCTATCAAATAGACAGCGAATCAACAGTAAGCATATAAACAGATAAAAGATTATAACAGTTTCATAATATATCATAAAGCTTTAACTAGATCATGAATTTTTAATCTAAAAATGCCTCTCCCACTATTTCATGCAATACTGTAATCCCCAAACAGAATACAAAACATGCGATAATCAAATCATAACATAATAGTGAAAGGTGGACCCCATGAATATATTTCAGCTCACAGCTTTGGCACGTTCTCGCCTACGTATATTCATTTAGGTAGATAACACATTGTCGATCACTCAATAGTGACTCCTTGGTTTTCGGTCCTGGTCGTTTTTCGTTGTGACAGCTTTGGCAAGTTCACAAGGAGACATACCAAGGTCAAACTTGTCAATGATGAATTTAAGATACTTACGTAACCCTGACAGCTTTGGCACGTTCAGGATTGTGCTTTCGTTTGAATTCACCTAATATCAAATATATCTAGTACATATAAATTTCTACCGGCCATATCCTTACAGCTTTGGGACGTTCTCGGATATAGTCGTAGAAAATTTACCAATAAGCGGTATTGACAAGACAGACTGATTAATATGCATCAAATACATATTAAATTATAAACCTTATTTTAAATAGAGATTTTCCGCTAAAGATGTTTTTATTTATTTAATCAAATTAAATAAATACAAGCATGCATTAAAGTCAATATTAAAGTCAATATTGAATTTTCAAGGCATAATCATATATAAGGGTTCCAGAATCAGACTCGCACTGATACCATTTTTGTTGGGGTTTTTTTTAGGAATTACAGGGTTAGCGCAGCGGAACGCGGAAAAATGATTTCTTTCTCCGATTTCCAAAATTTTTTCTTGGAACAATAAATAAATTTATTTATTTAATTAACCAATACTTAAATTATGAAATTATAACCCAAAAAATCATATTTCTTTTCATTATAAAATTACCCCAAACTTTTGCAAATTAATTATTTTAGTTTTAAATATGTCAATTACATATTTAATTAATTCCAAAATAATTTTTACAAGTTTGCTACAAAACCAGAAAACGTTTTCAGAATTGCGCCACTGCCCAGAATTTTCCAGAAATTACAAAACAGCCCAGAATTTTAATTAATTACAATTTGGCCCAATTTGTTCAAAACACACATCAAGATCAAATCCAATTAATCCCAAATTTTACATGCATCAAATATACATCAAATTAAAGAATATATATGAAAAGCCCCAAAATTTGAGTGGGTTAAGAATCCTAATTTCACAAATCACTCAAATTGGGCAATTTACACTAAATTAATAAAATTCAAAACTTTAATCTTCAAATTACCACACCAATTAATTCTCACCATCATGAAATTAATCAAGACCAATTCTAGGCTAATTATGAATGGCAAATTAACTATAGAATGACAACTTTAATTTTCTAATTAATTTATTAAGCTTAATTACACTAATTAGAAAATAAATTAATTATACATGCATGAACTCATCCAAACAAGTTAAGAACAATTTAAATTACAAACTTAAGGAGTAGAGAAAATTCTAAGCATCACAAATTTAAGCCTAGATACATGGAAACAATTTCCTAATTGAAGAAAGTTGGAAATTACTTACTTACAAAAATCAAGAATTTGTTTAATTTCCTTTCTTTGTTCTTCTTGTTTTCTCTCAACCTTACTTTGTAATTCTTATTTTCAACTTGTGTAATGAAAGAAAATTGAAACAAAAGCTTATATATCTTTTCCCAAAATTGCCGTGAGCCTTGGAAAAATAATAACAAGCATTTTCAATTTTTTTGAATTAATTCCATGGCTAAAAAATAAACAACAATTATTTATTTTTGTTCAATTATAATTGGTCCACATTTTAACAAAATGAAAGACAACATTTATCTTCAATAAAGTTAACTAAAAAGTGTGCCAATGATAATTTGCCATTTCCAAACAAATCATGACATAAAGATATTTATTTTATAAATTAATTTAATTATTTAACAATTAAATAATTAATTAATAAATATAAATATCTTAAATATATGTATTATATTTACATTAAATATCTCAAATACATATATTAATGATATATGTCAAATATCACAATTTGATATTTTATTAATGTGTATTTAATAAAATCAAGTATTAAATAAAACACACATTAATTTTGGAAATGACCGTTAGGTCCCGATTGCATGTATTTTTCGTTTAACCATTAAACGAGTTATAAATAATCCGTATTATTCATAACAGTTGCCCTAGTGCTCTACGAGTAAATTTCATTAGTGAGACTCTCTAGATTCAGACATATCTGTCACGAAATCAAATTTCGTATACATAATTCACCCACCCGTAAATTATGACGAATACAGATAAACTCACTGAATCATACAGGTCGAGGTCACAGCATACGTATAATCCCTCCGTCACAGGTATCCGGATTAATCCAGAGATACAGATACAAATGTCAAATCTCTATAGATATAATCAAGTCGACGTTTCTATTAGCAATCCCTCATATAACACTTAGAACTAATTTCTACAGTGTACCACGGGCCCATGGATTTAACAGATTGCTAATTCCATATTGAATACCTATGCTCTGTACACAGAGCTGACAGATCCTATCTTGATACACACAGGATATCCTGAGCATCGGTCCACACCCAACGAACAGGCGGAGGTCTGAATAAATAGATCGGTGACGTGACTACCATCTAAGTGTGGAGGATAACTCATATATCCATAGTGGTATCTCAAGTCAAAGAATCACTATGCTCACTCAACCCGAGAAGATTCTTAATGACGTTGGTGTACCATCCATTAAGAATCTTTGGTGAGTCGTTCAATGTTTATCCGTTATAAACACTTACGCGTCTATACGAGTCTCCAAGACTCATGGTTCACTGAGAAACCATCAGAATCCAAGATTCCAATATATGACATGTACCAGTCTCTACGAGTTTACTTTAATGACCAAGTAATGTAAACCTTGACCGAGAACAGTCTAAGAATGACAACGTCATGATACAACTCAATGTCAGTTGCGACGCTTTTACAACAGTATCATAACTAATCATTCTAAGGTCGGTTACGTCTTTACCATATTAAAGAATAAGTTATATAAAAGAAACTGTTCATTTTATTCATAATAAAACGTTACATTAGTATTTACATGGAAATACATAATAAAATTGGCGCTCAGAGCACCAACCCTTACGGAAAGAAATCATCAATGGTTGGATGTCGGCATCATTTACCTCATCTCTGACAGCACTTAGGTAAGTTCTATGCAATGCGTACCCAAGAAAGGAGGAATGATTGTAGTCACCAATGAAAAGAATGAGCTGATTTTAAGAAGAACAGTGACTGGATGAAGAGTATGCATAGACTACAGGAAGCTAAACAAAGCAACACGAAAGGATCATTTCTCATTACCATTCATTGACCAGAATCTAGACAGATTGGCGGGACATGAATTCTATTATTTTTTGGACGGATACTCAAGATACAATCGGATTGCCATCGCCCTAGAAGATCAGGAGAAAACCACTTTTACATGCCCGTATGGTACTTTTGCATTCCGCAAGATGACATTTGGACTCTGTAATGCTCCTACCATATTTCAACGATGCTTGATGGCTATATTTTCAGACATGATAGAACAAAGCATGGAAGTCTTCATTGATGACTTCTCAGTATTTGGAGACTTGTTCGACCACTACTTGTAAAATCTGGAAAAAGTGTTACAAAGATATGAAGATACCAACATGGTACTCAACTAGGAGAAATGCCACTTCATGGTGCAGGAAGGCATTGTCTTGGGACATCGGATCTCACAAATAGGAATTAAGGTAGATAAAGTAAAGATCGAATAAATAGAAAAATTACATCCACCATCATCAGTCAAAGGGATTAGAAGTTTTCTCGGGCATGCAGAATTTTACAGGAGATTTATCAAAGACTTCTCTAAGATTGCTAAACCTCTATGCAATCTGCTGGAGAAAGACATGCCTTTCAAATTCACCAAAGAATGCCACCATCCTTTGAAAATCTTGAAATAGAAGCCGGTCTCTGCCCCCATCATAGTAGCACTAGACTGGACGCTTCCATTTGAAGTGATGTAAGATTCTAGTGTTTTTGTTGTAGGTGCAGTTTTGGGACAACGCAAGGTGAAAAGTTTTCACACCATTTACTACGCTAGTAAAACTTTGAATGAAGCACAACTCAACTACACAACAACTGAAAAAGAGCTACTCGTAGTTGTGTTTGCTTTTGATAAATTCTGCTCTTATTTGTTGTAGGAAATGCTTTCCTTACGTAGCGGAAACGTCTTAGGCACACAGATCGGACTTGAAAATTTTTTCCTCCCTTCCCACTGAGTGGCCGAATGTTACTGCCACCACCACTGAAATTTTTCTTCAGTTTTAGAAAAACTTACAGCCCCGAAACAGCCCCAGAACAATCCTCGAATAGCCCCAAATAGCTGGACAAAAACTGGATTATTTTAGACCCGATACGCTCACATTGCACTGCCGAAACAGCCTCTGAAATGCGCAGACAGTGACTGTGTTTCATTTCTAATTTTTCACTTGAAAACAGCCCCAAAACATCACAAAATGTTCCCCAAAAAAACTGGATTAAAACGAAACATTATTGGGTAGAGTCATGGCTGAGAGAAATATGCACTTAGTATATGACGGTGGCAATCTTAGACTGATGGGGTACGTTTCAAGGGCCGTACCAGAAGGAGGCAGTCAAGTTTTGGGAATTATCCCAAAACCTTTGGCAGGGATGTATCGTGCCATACATCAGAAATGATTAACTGTGCTGATGTTTTTATTACTTTTCCAGGTGTCTTGGGCACGATGTAGGAAATATTTACACTGCTATCTTAGGTGAACTTGAACATACATCAGAAACCAATTAGACTGTTTAATGTTGATGGATTTTTTGACTTTTTTTGTGTTTCTTGAAGATGCCCGGAGAAATAGGTTCCTTTCAAAACCCGTAAAAAGATATCCTCATCACTGCCAGAACAGTTAATGATTTAATTGACCAACTCTTAGCCTTTGAACCATAAATTTACCATATCATTTCCAAGATAAACTTGTCTGATAATGATCGTGGTAAGAAACGTCAGATAAATCTGGATCTTAACCTTTAGTTTTCTTTTTAAATGTACAATTCCACGCTAACCAGGTACTTTTTTCTAAACTATTCTGCTTCTTTTTAGACATTGGGAACAATGTCTCAATTAGGTTTGTGGAAGGGGAATAGTTGACTAGTATCTTGTTTTTATTTTCCGTTGTGTTGTTTTTGCCTGGTTTTTAGTCAAAATTTTTAAACAAAAATTATGTTTTTAATTTGATTAACCATGTGGAATTTCCACTACTGAGACGTATCTCAACCTAATTCATAACAAGTTAATTTTTGTTTATTTCCTTTTGAATTATTTAAATTCATAAATTCTCCATAATACTGACTAAAATGGATCTTCATATGCTCATTTGACAGTTATTATCAATATGCATGGTAACATATGGACATGATTCGTAATTGACAAGTTTGTAATATTCAGTGCTCTAGTTTATTGGAGGAAGCATCTTAAAGCGATGAAATAAAAAAAATTGTGTATATAAATAATTAACCATTCATTTACTTAGTAACCGGACGTCTTGCCTCATTAAGCAGAGATTGTTCGCGTCAAATGGTAAAAGCCTGAGTTAATAATAATAAAGTTTCTACTTAGTAACCGACCCGTGTAGATTCCTATTGACATTGGTGTACCATCTATTAGGAAATCTTCAGTGAGTCATTCAGTGTTTATCAAATAAACACCTACATGTCTATACGAGTCTCCCGAGACTCATGGTTCATTGGGATAAACCATCAGACCAAGTCACAATATACGACATGTAATAGTCTCATCGGATTTTACTAACCGACCTGTGTTAGTAAATCTTGACCAAGAACTTTATTTAAGGATATACAACTTATAATGACGCTTCCTAATGTCAATTACAAACTACGTTGTAACTGCGCACTACGTTGTAAATCCTAGGGTCTTTCTCTAATATACACGTATCACTAAATCAGATTTAGTTTCAATCTAATCATAATTAGATATCTAATCGTAATTAGATCGAATATGTATATAAAAGAAAAGAGGTGCTACCATTAAATAAGTAATATTATGGAAAAAAAAATAATTGTTCGTATTCATGAATCAGACATAAATACGATCCGGATTGGAACTCCGAGCACCAACCCTAATAATTTCTCCCACTTGCTCTAGTGTCAATCCACGTTATCATATACATATCTAAATGTGTATCACATACTCATGGTTATCAAAAGCTCACATAGCACTCAAAAGGTAGGCAACAACAAGTAAGCCCACTATAACAAATTGAGTTTGTCTAACAAACCCAATCGTTTCCCTTAACCATCATCATTCATATTTTTTAGAGCCCAAGTTCTACATCAATATGACTCAGATGAGATTTTAATATTGTGCTATGGCTATTAAGTTGTCTATGTATTTAGAGATCAAATCCAAAATACTATGCAGACAACTGCAAGCACAACACTAACATCAAAACTTCTAATCTATAAGGTCACTTCAAAACTTCTGACCCTAATGGTTGGGGATTATATTCTCAATGAATAAGAAACACATTCTTAATATCTCCAAGATAAGGAAGAACATGATTCAAGAAACATCATATGGTCTACATGGTATCAAAATAATTCGTAATAATTACGATTAAATTGATATATTTAATCGCACATAATATATATTCATTATGCCATTATCCTATAATGCATAAGATTGACTAGATCTCTTTCGATAAAGGAACCATCTTTTACGAAAGATGAATATATATAAAAGATACACTAACTGTCAAACAGTTATACTAACTGTCATACATATAGTTTTGATGGTCCTTTGTTAGACATATCTAATGCACAACTAATGAGAGTATCTTACAAGTCTCTTAGTTTTATATCATATAAAAAACTTTATATCAAATATAACAGAGACTACTCCGACTACTTTCACAGAGAAAAGAAGAGTTAGGTAAACTTTTTACCTTACAAACATCTCATTATTACATTAATAATGATAATGTCGTTAGGATATACATTATTAGAAAGAAAATTGTATGCTCTCACTGATCCTACTATCAAATATGTATTCTTTATGCTTTGATAAAATCAGACAATCTGACTGTATCAAAATTAAAGAACATAAATTTTCGGAAAGCTTACAGGAGTCTACAGTAGCCTCTATAAGCTAGTATATCAAACTGTGATCTTAGCAGAATACTGTAGGAAACGACTTTCCTAGCGCATCGGAAGTTTCATGTGGTGGCACCGGTTCCGGTATGGATCTTCAAAATTTTCTTTGCCTTCTCCCTTTGTTGTAGTAGCCAAGATCAATCCTTTGGTGTCCAACACTTGGATCAACCACTCGATCTTCCGAACTATGACTCGAACCCAACAAATCGAAGTGTGGGCTTCACTCACAAAGATTACCTCTAAACTATTTAGAGATTTAGGATGTCACAATGGTGTTTGGCTCTTTGGAATTTCAAATACTCTCACAACACTTGTGAATATTTGAAGTTCTTCTCTCTTTTCTCTCAAATTTTTTCTCAAAACAATTGTGTGAATGAATGCAAAGTGTTAACCTTAGGAAGTGAGATAAATGGTAGATATTATATTCTCTTCCACAAGCCAACTAACCTTGTCATTAAGCATCTAATGCTTTCTTGCAATGGCCAACACAAAAATGTGAATGCCATACCAAAGCATAAGAAATGTTAAGCTAAAGACAATGGCTTTTTCATTAAGCATTCAATGCTTTCTTTCAATGGAAAACACACAAATGTGGAGGCCATACCAAAACATAAAATGCATTAGCTAATGACAAAACTATTAGGTGTATCCAAGCCACATAATATACATAATTGCTTGGATGACATGGTAAGCCATATGGCTTTGTCTCCAATGGTAAATAAAAATCAATATATTAATAATGATTTATTTACCTTCAATTATGTTGTAGTAATTATCTCATAATTATTACTAACTTGATTATCTCATAATCAAAGAATTCTAGAAAACATTAAGTTAAATTAATTTAACATAGTTTTCATTTGTGACAATAAATATTATTAATCTTATTAATAATATATAAATAACTATAATGTGAGCATATAATTAGACAATCTAATTATATTAGGTTTGCTACAGTTAATCGAGCTAGCACGGGGACCAAATGGACCTACAGTTCCGAGCTCCAATAATTCCGAAATATTAATTAAACTCTTTAATCAAATATTACGAATTATTAACTCCTGTTATTCCACTAAAAACTCGAAGTTGAACTCTCGTTACCGTAGATGGATTAAATAAACCGAACATTTTCGGTGTCCATCGATATAGTCATTACATATGGATATAGCCCTTCACGAATATCTCATAAATAGAGACGGGTCATAAGTCCGTTAAACCCCTCTAAATATTTTGTCTCTTAAGCACCATTGATTCTATAATGAACAATTAATTCATAACAATTATGAATATAAAATAATTCTATTCGTAATAGAAAAGTTGAGCGCTCAAATTGTTCAAGTCTCGAATCAACTCTTAAAAGAGATATTAATCTGCTTCTCGTAAGAATGAGTGATTCCATATCTATGTAAAACGTTCCCAGCTACATACCAATCATATCCCCAAAAATACGTAGTTATTGGCTGGGAATGCAACACCAACCTCACCATAGTAAATCAAAGGACATAACCTGTCATGCAGGAGTTCGTAGTACACTCAGGATTAAGATCGAATCCATATATGACCATCTATTAGATAAAATGAATTTCTTCGGTTAACGGATATTAAAAGAAATTTGTATTTATCTGAGTCCAGTCCTATATGATCTTATCATACAAGGTGCCTCCATTCCCATGTCACTACATGAACGATCCCGGATCAAGATCGTCATACAAGTATAGAATGGACCGCAACTATAGATAAACCACAAACAAAGTACCCTCATTGTTCGCTCTCTATGGACTATTTAGATTACTAACTTTAGACTTAAATCCTCTTGTGCATCAAACATACACTAAGTCTAAAGGTACAAGAGTAATCAAGGTAAACAAGACAATTGGACAATATGCGATATAAATCAAACAACTTTGATAAAATGAATAATGCATTTATTATTATTACAAAAATCAATTTCGTTTACAATACATGAAGCTCTAGGACATAAATCCCAACAATCTTCCACTTGGACTAGAGTAAATGAGACATGTCATGTAATCCTAAACTATTTAGGTGACCTTCAAATACTTTAGCCGATAAGGTCTTTGTAAACGGATCAGCCAGGTTGTCTGTGGATGGAATCTACGTGACACCGACATCTTCTCTCTGCACTATCTCTCTGATGAGGTGATATTTCCTCTCAATATGCTTACCCCTCTTGTGGCTTCTTGGTTATTTGGAGTTCGCCACTGCGCCACTATTATCGCAATAAAGTGTGAGTGGTTTATCCATATTTGGAACAACTTCTAGATCTGCCAAGAACTTACGGAGCCAGACTGCTTCCTTAGCTGCTTCACAAGCTGCTACATATTCAGCCTCCATGGTGGAGTCAACAATATAAGATTGCTTAATGCTCCTCCATACTATAGCCCCACCACATAGGGTGAACACTGATCTAGATGTTGATGTCCTAGAATCGACATCCGTCTGAAAATCAGAGTCAGTATATCCTCTCAGAATCATATCCTGACTTGTATATACAAGCATATAATTTCTCATTCTTCGAAGATACTTGAGAATATGTTTCACCGCTACCCAATGATCTAATCCTGGGTTGGATTGAAACCTACTGACTACTCCCACTGCAAAACAGATGTTCGGTCTCATGCATAACATAGGATACATAAGACTTCCAACTGCTGAAGTATATGGTATATGTCTCATCTCCTCAATTCCTTGAGGTGTATTAGGAGACTGTTCCTTAGACAAATGAATCCCATGCCTGAAAGGTAAATTACCTTTCTTGGAATTCTGCATACAAAATCGCACAAGAATCTTGTCGATATAGGTTGCTTGAGACATTGCTAACAGTCATTTCTTGCGATCCTGAATGATCTGGATCCCAAGTACATAACTTGCCTCTCCCAAATCTTTCATTTGGAATTGGTTAGCTAGCCAGATTTTCATGTCCGATAATATATTTACATCATTCCAATGAGTAAAATATCATCAACGTATAACACAAGGAAAACCACATTCCCATCAATGATGCGCTTGTAGACACAAGGCTCATCGATGTGCTGCTCAAAGTTATAAGACTTGATCGTAGTATCAAACCTTATGTTCCAAGATCTAGATGCTTGCTTAAGTCCATAAATGGACCTTTGCAACTTGCAAACTTTTTGCTATTGACCTTGGGTAATGAACCCCTCTGGTTGTACCATATAGATACTCTCATCAAGATTACCATTCAAGAATGCAGTCTTGACATCCATTTGCCAAATCTCATAGTCATAATATGCGGCAATGGAAAGAAGAATCCTGATGGATATAAGCATGGCTACTGGCGAGGATGTTTCTTCATAGTCAACTCCCTCTTTTTGGGTATAACCCTTTGCTACTAGCCTAGCCTTGAAAGTCTGTACTTTCCCATCTATTCCTCTTTTTCTCTTGTAGATCACTTGCAACCTATGGGTTTTACTCCATTAGGTTAGTCTACAAGTTCCCAGACTGAGTTAGAGTACATAGACTCCATCTCGAGGTTCATGGCTTTGAGACATTCCTCTTTATCAGTATCTTCCATTGCACTATGATAGGTCAATGGATCATTTATACCATCACAAGATGCAACAACTTGCACCTCACCATTTCCTAGATATCGTTCAAATTGTCTTACAACCCTCACATTACGTCTATGTGGTATGGTATCCTGATAAACTTGCATCTGACTTTCAGATGTAGAAGATGTTATGTCTTTGTCAACATTTGACAATGGTGTACTGGTCGTACCAGCAAGTAACTCCTCAAGTAACACTTTACTTCGAGGTTTGAACTCTCTTATATAGTCCTCCTCAAGAAATATAGCATTTGTCGACACAAATACTTTATTATCTTCTG
This sequence comes from Zanthoxylum bungeanum, assembly GCA_019454045.1. NCBI lineage: Eukaryota > Viridiplantae > Streptophyta > Magnoliopsida > Sapindales > Rutaceae > Zanthoxylum > Zanthoxylum bungeanum. The sequence goes on from SKCR01052748.1 coordinate 88,482, forward strand.
GACTATAAAAGAATCCACCCCTAGTTTCCTTAGGATAGCCTACAAATAGGCACACATGTGAACGTGGTTCCAATTTAGTAGTCTTGTTCTTTAGCATATTTTCCAGACACCCCTATATACGAAAATGTCGCAAACTAGCTTTACGACCATTCCACAACTCTAAGGGAGTCTTAGAAACAGACTTAGAAGGAAATACATTCAGGATATATATATTGCAGTTTGCAATGCACACCCCAAAAATGAACTAGGTAGAGTGCTTTAAAACTAAACATTGATCTTATAATGTCTAGTAGGGTTCGATTTCTCCTTTCTTTCTGCAACACCATTTTGTTGTGGTGTTCCAGGTGCTGTGAGTTATGAAACAATTCCATGTTCAACTAAGAATTCCTCGAAATATCTATCAGGTATTCTCCTCCACGATCTGATCGTAGAATTTTGATGCTTTTACCTAACTGGTTCTCAACCTCAGCACGATACTCTTTGAACTTTTCAAATGTATCTGACTTGTGTTGCATTAGGTAAACATACCCATATTTGGAATAATCGTCAATTAAAGTGACGAAGTATTCAAAACCACCTCGGGCTTTTACATTCATTGGTCCGCAAACATCCGAATGTATTAGCTCAAGAGTTTCTTTCGCTCTTATCCCTTTTCCAGTAAAAGGTCTCTTGGTCATTTTGCCTTCTAGACAGGATTCGCAGACAGGTAAAGTACCAAGTTTTAACTGATTTAAAACTCCTTCTTAATTAGTCTATCTATCCAGTCAAGGTTAATGTGACCAAGTCTAAGGTGCCATAAATAGTATCATCATGAGAAATATTTTGCCGTTTAGTTTTAGATCTTTCAATCTTAAAAATTTCAGTATTAAGTAGTGATTCATGCATTAACGGCCTTAATACATATAGATTATTTTCGGAGTTTCCCGTGCATATATTTAATCCATTTCTACTAATAATAACTGACTTATTATTAAACGAAACAGAAAAAACCACATTCCATAAGTTTTGTTACAGAAATCAAATTCCTGCGAAAACCAGGAATATATAGCACACCACCATTCAAACATAAATAACTTTTATTAAAATTCAAATTTGAAACTCCCACTGCTCTTGCTGAAACAGCATCCCCTGTCCCAACTCTCATGGTAAAGCTACCTTCAGTAAGGTCCCTCCATGAGTCAAGTAGCTGCAAAGAACAACAAACATGGTTAGTGGCACCAGAATCAACAATCCATATGGATTTATCATCCTCCACCAAAGAGACTCAATGACAAGTAAATCATATTTACCTGTATTCTTCTTCTCTTTAAGCTCTGCAAGGTATTTTGGACAATTCCTTTTCCAATGCCCTTGTTGTTCACAATGGAAACATTTTCCTTTAGCATTGGTTCATTTGGAGCTTTTATTGTTCTTCTTTTTCATTGGTTTTGCCTTTGCCTTCCAATTGCCTTTCTTCTTCTTCTTTGCAGATTTAGAAGATTCGGCAACATTTGCCTCGGCATTGGGCCTACGAGGACCGTTCATAACGGACTCATAATTGGTGAGCTCATTCAGTAGTTCAGTCAATATGAAAGTCAACTTGTTCATAGAATAGTTGCTCTTAAACTGCAGGAAACTCTTCGGAAGGGTTTCCATGATCATTGTCACCTGGCTTTGCACATTAATACGTGCACCATGGGTTTCAGCCATATTAAGATGAGCCATCATCCTTAACACATGGTCTCGGACTAATGTGCCTTCTTTCATTCTAGCGGTCAATACAGAGTTAATTGCCTCATGTTGTTGCCGGTCTGAAGGTTGCCAAAACATGTTCTGTAATGACTGCAAAATCATTGATGTTGTCGCCATAGGCTCATGCTGTGGAGTAAGAACCTCAGACATGGATCCTATCAAATAGCTATGGGCTTTCTCATCAGCTTTAATCCAATTATTATAGGCATTACGTGCAGCTCTGCCAGCATTAGGTGATGGCTCAAGAGGACATTTCTTCATTAGGATAAATTTAAGGTCTTCACATACCAAAATAGCATTCATGTCACTTTTCCATTTAACATAATTATCCCGGTTAATTTTTCTTGTTGTTTGATAATGGAGATTATTGCAGAAGCCATGGCTGAAAAAATAATAAACGCTCATTCAACATTCATTCGTCGCATATTAAAATTGTCAAACATTTAGGCATAAAATTAAACATGATGTATGATCAATGTATAATGAATTAGAAACCTAAAAGAATTACTATGCCACGGTTATCTATCATCCCACAAATAAGTGCCGCTGTAGGGTAGGTCAAGTATTGCATGATAGATTGAGACATTCTCAATTGATTAATATATCTGAAATAACTCTTATTCCTATATTAATCAACTACCGTTATTTTGATCAAGGAAGCTTTGATTAACAACTTAATCATTCCTTTGTGAGTGTGACCCATTATTTCGGAACCCTTGGACTTAACTAGTGAAGTGCCGCCGTAGGGTAGGTCAAATCACCAGATACATCTAGAGTCTCTATCCTTTTGGAATCCAAACCTGATATTGACCCAAAAAGGACACCATCCGTAGGGGGACGAAAGCAAAGCCGTCTCGAGGCGCCTATTGAATCTCACGTTTCTGGATAACAATGGAGATCGCGGGATATATGGTGGTATACCCCTCTCCCCCACTCACTATTAAAAAGTGTAAGGTTTCTATCTCACTAGTATTTTATGAATCTTAGATTATGCTCGGCTAAAACATATCTTTATTAATACTAGTGGATTATTAGTGATCTAACCAATTTTAACACTTAAAATTTTATTCACTAATACTTATTAGTCTCTACTAATCATTAACTTAATTAAACTAATTTAATCAAGTTTACTTAAGTGATCTAATTAATTTTAACAATTAAAAATTAGTTCACTTATAGGTTTTAAAATTTTAGAATTCAACTAATGGACTAATGGTCATTAAACCATTTAATAGATAAAAGTACGTTATTTACTCCAAAGGTACGTGGAATTGTATCCCGAGTGCAAACCAAATTACCGTCCATTCGGAAGCGGCAATGGAATTTATATCGGGTTTCCATCCGATATACCAAGGAAAATAATGTACTCATAATGTCCATTTGTTCTTAAACTTGAATTCCTAATTTTTTAAACCCTTAAACAATTAATCTTATTAATTCGTTTACATGCATCTTATATTCTATTTAACTTTTAAATTTACATAAAATCATATTTTATAATTTGAATATCAGCATGTCTACATGTTATGGCATGTGAAAATACAAGAGTAGGCACCCTAGGATATATGGCATGTTAACAAACAATTTAAAACACATATATATGCCCAGGTCTGGGCTGAAAACGTTATTGTAGCGTTCTCTGGGCGTTCGAACATTTTCCAGGCAATAGCAAAACGTTTGAGTTGCGTTTGACTGGCGTTCGCACGCTATCGGTCTGGTGTCAAAACACTGGTACTTTATTTACTCCGTTCGGGAGCTTCCGGACTCCGTTTTGGTCCCCGTTTTTTTCTACGGACTCATAACGGAATGAAGTTTCACATACATACATAAATTGCATTAACCGGGCTCTTATTTTTTTTTAAAAAAAATACTAATCTAATTAGTACAATAAATCCAAGGCATCCTTGGTCTTTAAATCTTGCTCCATGGTATGTTGTTCGAGGTCTTCACGGAATAGGTTCGTAATGAGTCCTTTGCGGCATTGGCTCCTTAAGCTCTTGATGCCAATTGTAGGAAACGAATTTTCCTTAGCGCGGCGGAAGTTTGCTTGTGGTGGCAACACCGGGTCCGGTATGGATCTTCAAAATTTTCTTGCCCTCTCCCCCTTTGTTGTAGTAGCCAAGATCAATCCTTTGGTGTCCAACACTTGGATCAACCACTCGATCTTCCGAACTATGACTCGAAACCAACAAATCGAAGTGTGGGCTTCACTCACAAAGATTACCTCTAAACTATTTAGAGATTTAGGATGTCACAATGGTGTTTGGCTCTTTGGAATTTCAAATACTCTAACAACACTTGTGAATATTTGAAGTCTTCTCTCTTTTCTCTAAAATTTTTTCTCACAACAATTGTGTGAATGAATGCAAAGTGTTAACCTTAGGAAGTGAGAGAAATGGTAGAGATTATATTCTCTTACACAAGCCAACTAACCTTGTCATTAAGCATCTAATGCTTTCTTGCAATGGCCAACACAAAAATGTGAATGCCATACCAAAGCATAAGAAATGTTAAGCTAAAGACAATGGCTTTTTCATTAAGCATTCAAGGCTTTCTTTCAATGGAAAACACACAAATGTGGAGGCCATACCAAAACATAAAATGCATTAGCTAATGACAAAACTATTAGATGTATCCAAGCCACATAATATACATAATTGCTTGGATGACATGGTAAGCCATATGGCTTTGTCTCCAATGGTAATAAAAATCAATATATTAATAATGATTTATTTACCTTCAATATGTTGTAGTAATTATCTCATAATTATTACTAACTTGATTATCTCATAATCAAAGAATTCTAGAAAATATTAAGTTAAACTAATTTAACATAGTTTTCATTTGTGACAATAAATATTATTAATATTATTAATAATATATAAATAAATATAATGTGAGCATATAATTAGACAATCTAATTATATTAGGTTTGCTACAGTTAATCGAGCTAGCACGGGGACCAAATGGACCTACGGTTCCGAGCTCCAATAATTCCGAGATATTAATTAAACTCTTTAATCAAATATTATGAATTATTAACTCCGCTTTATTCCACTAAAAACTCGAAGTTGAACTCTCGTTACCGTAGATGGATTAAATAAACCGAACATTTTCGGTGTCCATCGATATAGTCATTACATATGGATATAGCCCTTCACGAATATTTCATAAATAGAGCCGGGTCATAAGTCCGTTAAACCCCTCTAAATATTTTGTCTCTTAAGCACCATTGATTCTATAATGAACAATTAATTCATAACAATTATGAATATAAAATAATTTCTATTCGTAATAGAAAAAGTTGAACGCTCAAATTGTTCAAGTCTCGAATCAACTCTTAAAAGAGATATTAATCTGCTTCTCGTAAGAATGAGTGAATTCCATATCTATGTAAAATGTTCCCAGCTACATACCAAATCATATCCCCAAAATACGTAGTTATTGGCTGAGAATGCAACACTAACCTCACCATAGTAAATCAAAGGACATAACCTGTCATGCAGGAGTTCGTAGTACACTCAGGATTAAGATCGAATCCATATATGACCATCTATTAGATAAAATGAATTTATTCGATTAACGGATATTAAAAGAAATTTGTATTTATCTGAGTCCAGTCCTATATGATCTTATCATACAAGGTGCCTCCATTCCCATGTCAGCACATGAACGATCCCGGATCAAGATCGTCATACAAGTATAGAATGGACCGCAGCTATAGATGAACCACAAACAAAGTACCCTCATTGTTCGCTCTCTATGGACTATTTAGATTACTAACTCTAGACTTAAATCATTTTGTGCATCAAATATACACTAAGTCTAAAGGTACAATTGTAATCAAGGTAAACAAGACAATTGGACAATATGCGATATAAATCAAACAACTTTGATAAAATGAATAATACATTTGTTATTATTACAAAAATCAATTTTGTTTACAATACATGAAGCTCTAGGACATAAATCCCAACAAATACAAACTCCAGGGCCATTATAGAATGAACTCTTCAAACAAAAAACCACAATGGATCTCTTATTCGAAGAAACCATTCAGGAATGCCACTTTGCATTCTTTAGCCAAAATACATAGTTTAATATCAACATTAACCAACAGATCTTTAATTGTTCAATTAGTGCGACTAGAGACAAGTTTTCTCAGAATCTATAATAGATTACTGAGTATAACCTTTCTCACTGTCATACTATAAAGGTCAAACCTTTAACAAGCTCACATACTATAAATCCATATTCACAGGCTATTCATATTATACCATGATATAGATAAGAACGTATCAGCCAGATCTTTGTTGTTGAAGAAAATGGGAATAGTTCCCAAAAATAAGAGTTGGCCGTATATATGACCTTAGTGGGAGAGAGAAATAATTTTCTTTTATTTTAAAACAATTCCAAAATAAAGAAAATATCCAATCCCACTTTAAGCCAACAAGTGCCACATGTCAACTTATTAAAGCGTACTACACATGTCTAATACATGTAAATTATATACTTAATAATACCAACATATTTATTTAATAAATTAATTAATTAACACTTTAATTAATTAATCCATTAAATCAAATGTATAATGTATTCTATATTTACAATAAATGTTAAAATACATTCAAGGTTGACATATGTCCCAAAAATATTTGATAATTAACTAATGCATATTTAATTAAATTTATATCTAATACACATACATATTAATTTAGAAATTAACCGAATGTCCCCTCATATGTAATATTTGTTTAAACGTTAAACAATTCGAATTAACTAATTTAATCAGATAAAATATTATGAATAATCAATATTATTCATAACGCATTGCCCAAGTGCTCAACAAGTACACTTCATATTGTGGGACTCTCTAAGTTCAGGTTCATCCGTCACGGAATCCAATTTCGTGTCCATAATTCACCCACTCATAAATTATGACGACCATAGATAATCTCAAAGAACTATGCAAGTTGAGATCGCACATACGTATAATCCCTATATCACAGGCTATTCATATATACCAGTGATATAGATAAGAACGTCAAATCCCTAAGGTATAATATAGTCGATTTACAAATTTACGATCTCTAAATAACACTCGGAACTCGCTTCCGAGGTTATACCACAGCCATGGATTTACTAGATCGCAAACACGTGTAGGATATCTATGCCCTATACACAGGACTGACGAATTCTATCTTGATACGCATTGGATATCATGAGCATCCGTCCACACCCAATGAACAGACGGAGGTTGATCTAAATAGATCAGTGACATAACTGCCATCAAAGTGTGGAGGATATCTCATATATCCACAGTGGTATCTCAAGTCGAAGACCACTATGCTCGCTCAACTCGAGAAGATTCATATTGACGTTGGTGTACCATCTATTAGGAAATATTCAGTGAGTCATTTAGTGTTTATCAAATAAACACCTATATATCTATACGAGTCTCCCGAGACTCATGGTTAATTGGGATAAACCATCGGACTAAGTCACGATATATGACATGTACTAGTCTCAGCGGATTTTACTAACCGACATGTGTTAGTAAATCTTGACCAAGAACTTTATTTAAGGATATACAACTTATAGTGACGCTTCCCAATGTCAATTACAAACTACATTGTAACTACGCACTATGTTGTAAATCTTAAGGTCTTTGTCTAATATACACGTATCACTAAATCCGATTTAGTTTCAATCTAATCATAATTAGATATCTAAGCGTAATTAGATCGAATATGTATATAAAAAACAAGAGGTGCTACCATTAAATAAGTAATATTATTGAAAAAAAGGAATTATTCGTATTCATGAATCAGACATAATTACGATCCAGATTGGCACTCTGAGCACCAACCCTAATACTTTTAACATCTGAGATCCAGTAATTAAGTCCGTAGAGGTGTCTTAACACATAGTTCTGTAATGCTATCTGGTTTGGTGGCCCAAAGCTTGCTACATGGATTAAAGATGTTATGTTAAAAAAAATATCCATTGCCAAAAATGTGTAAATTCTGATATAACTTTAGGACAAACATATTACTCTCTTTTCAACTACACTTATGAATATTGTGGGCAGAATGATTTGATTAATACCTTGTAGGTTGTGTATATGGAGAATGATAAAAATAATCGGAGAATTTACTTATTTGGTAATTTAGAAAGAAAGAAAACAACTATTAATTTAGATAAGAATTTCACTTGTTTAGTCACTAACTTATTTTGTATGTTTAATTATACATTTGATTGACGTTTGTGGGTATCGTCGCTGTAAGCCCTCACGAGATTACAACTCATCCACTAGAGACACCTAGGGGTTTAAAGGCTTATTGCATACGCTAAATGAAACCTTGATCCCTACGAAAGTGGCTTAGATTAATTTAAGTATTTATTGTATTTTATTTTGTTGTTTTGCTCGAGGACTAGCAAAATGTTAGGTTTGAGGGTGTGATAAACGAAAAATATATCCATATTTACCGCCTCTTTTACTTAATAATTTGTATAGTTTCTCGGGTATTGTGAATATTTTTATGGACGTATATGTGTAAGAATTCTGAAATTGTATTTGCATGAATATAAGTTTGTATAGTTTCTCGGGTATTGTGAATATTTTTATGTACGTATATGTGTAAGAATTCTGAAATTATATTTGCATGAATATAAGAGAAGTGAACTACGGTATGTGTGAATGCATATGAATCCCGAATATTAAGCTATTGTAAGGCTATCAGAATTGAAGAAAGTTTATTTTGGTATTGAAGGAAGTTTATAACTGAATAGAAGAAAGTTTGTTTGGTTTACCGATTTGATGATATCTCAAAGATGTTTACTGATAAAGTATAAATATGTGACTTCATGCTTCATGTGATTGATATGGTTTCGATGTTATATGACGTACTATGTGATATTCGAATCCATGTTTTGTGTGCTTTGAATGTCTGGCCATTAGATTAACAAGATGTAAATATGTAAATATGAGGATTTGACATACGTAAAGAAGAAATAATAATAAAAAAGTTGATAATTCTGAACTCGTAACAACTTGATTATTCTGAAAGTTTATGATATACTTGACTTGTATGTTTTGTTTGCAGTACGATGCATGGTTACTTACTAAGTTTTATAACTGACACCAAACCAGTTTTCTAGTTTTGCAGGTTGGCTACCAGATGGGTCAACCACTTCAGCTTTGGAAGCTATGCTCGAGACGTGGATCACCCAAGTTGCAGTCATAATCGCAAGTGTCCTGGGAGAAGTCTTAGGGGTTTAGGAATCTTTGATTATTATATTGTTTCTCGTGCTGAGCACGCTATTTTGTATTAATAAGTAAAAGTTTTGATTGCTTATGATGTTGTGTGCACGAAGCCCTTGAGTATTGATTTTGATTTTGATATGTTTTGTGTGGACCTGAGGTTTTTTTAGATGTTTGATATTTTTCTTAGGTTCCGTTTTGATGCTGGAATGTGATCCAGGTTGTCAAGTTTTAGGATACATCATGCCCGATTTTTTGGAAAATTTGGAAGCTTATGGAGATGGGTTAATCCTGTCTCCTACAGGTAGCATCCTGCCTCTGGCGAGGTGTTACAAACGACCACTCTTCATGCTGCGTATGGGGAAACTATCCATCTTGTTGATGACTAATTTTATTGAGTCTTACCAGAAGAGTTATCAGGTATAATACTATTACTTTGTTGATGGAAAAACATTCAAAAATAATTTTAACTAATGTTTTTTTTTCAATGCAGGTTTGAATGTATTTCCAACAAATGAACATGTTTCGGAGGGACGATCGAAAACAAATAGAAGACCATCACAGGGCGAACAAACATTGTAAGTCACATGCGGTCGATGTTGCGAATGTGGACACAATAGAAGTACATGCATGACTCCTCTTAGTCAAAATCCAAGTCAACAATAATTTCAACAGATTTGATGTATTAGAAATTGATGTTTTTGTATATTTTCAAACTTATATATGAAAATCCTATGTATCAATAAAAATCGTTAACTATTTTGTTCAATATCAAAATTGTATCACCATAAAAAGATTAAGTTTTATAGTGAGAACAAATGAGGAATGCATGAGTTTATAAATATTTTTTCAAACGTTGGAGATTCGAAGAATATTTACTTCGGAGATCCGAAGGTTTTAATAAAAAAAAATTAAAAACTTCGGAGATCTGAAGTTTTGACTTCGGATCTCCGAATTTTCTACCAACTTCGTTGTGTACTTTGGAGAATCCAAATTCTCCGAAGTACACTTCGGAGATTGTGGTTGAAAATATAAATGACAAACGTTATGACTCATTTTGACAATTGAATATATATATATATATATATATATATATATATATATATATATATATATATTTTTGTTAGTTTTATAAATTTCCATTTCAAAAATCAAATCAAATATACGAAATGTGCTTTTCCGCATGCTGCTGGCCGTAATGTTTTAGTTATTTATTATTATTAATTAATTGCTGTATTTGAAATTATATTTTTTTCCATAAAAATTTCTACTTCAGTAAAAGAGTCGAAGCAGATTCAGTGACCGTTTGTATTTTGAAATTCGAATTCAAACCACCAGAAACATAACCTGACAGCCTGTGGAAAAAAGACCAATATAAAATAAAACCTACTCCTTCGTATGGCAGCACCTTTTCATTCGACTTTGAGAAACCCAAAAAAACCCCAGTCGGAACACTTATTCAGTGGGCCCCACACAATACCCTCCTTAACGTTTATCGAACAGGATCAACGGTCCAGATCTCTCATGAATTCAAATCATCATCTTCCCCGCCTCAAAAGCGCCATTAATAAATATAAACATCATCGTCGTCATCATCTCTCTCTCCTGCGAAAATCTTTCAAAACTCACTCGTTTAAACTTTAAAGCTCAAGCCCTTGTCTCCTCTCTCTCAGACTATCTTTCTTTCTTTTTGTCAAGTAATACAAATGTTGTCGTTTTAGTTTTACTTTCCTTGAAAAAACAAAAGAGAGGCATTAATTCTTCTACTAAAAATAGTGAACTGGGGCTTGATCAAGAAAGAGAATGTCGACACAGAACCGGCGTTCATCGTTCTCGTCGTCGACGACATCGTCTTTGGCAAAGCGACACGCGTCGTCGTCGGAGAATGTGAGGAAGTACATGGCGGTCCCACCGCATTTGACCAAGAAGCGAGCTCCACTCAGTAACGTCACTAATCAAAGGAATGTGGCTCAAAGTGGTTCAAAAGGCACGCTTTCATCGTCTGTTTTGGTGAGTATTGTTGATTTTGTTTGGTTTGATAGAAAATGTAGGAAAAAAAAAGAAATTAAGATGTTTCAGCTGATTATACATAATTCGCACATAATGTTTAAGAAATTTGGTTTTCTGATTAGTGATTACAGGTAAATTATACTTAGCGTTTTTTGAATTTTTTTTTTTTTTTAAAATATAAAATAAAATTTTGTAGTACTTCGGCTTTAACATGTTTGGTTGGTGAGAAAATAGAACGAAATGAAAATGAAAAATGTACAAGGTATTTTATTTATGCACTGTTTCTATAAAGAGATATGGAAAGTGTATCTTTCCTAAACAGTGTACACTTACGATTACAGCGATGGAATGCAAATCTTTTTTACTAGTAGTGTTGACTCAGAATCATAGAGAATCATGGATTTGTAACTTAATTTTGGAATCTGAACACTTGATTATAGGGACAACTAGCAGTGATTCATCAGTTAAAAAAAGTCAGAAGCAAATTTGGGAAACAAATACTTTTGAATTTAATCCAAATTGGGGTTTAGGCTAATCATAATAAAAAATGGTTTGACTGTATTAAAAAATACAAGTTTGTATAGAAAGAAATTAATGAATTTTGCCCCAAGGTTGTAGTCGAGTTAGATTTCAATTACCTTGACAGGCCTACATAAGTTTTCAAGCCTTGGGAGGAAAAAGGTTAAAAATATATTTGTGCTGGTTCACCCTTAAAAAAAAGTTGTTGAATTTTTAAGACATTATGTTTCTCTTTGAGGCTTTGATTAACACAATTTTATGTGTGAAGGTACCCTGCTCGAATAAAATTTCCAAGGCCAAGAAGGCAACTGCTGCCAGCCATGGTAACACAACCATCTCTGGTAACTTTTTACCAGCATACACAAATGGGAAAGCAAGCACTGCTGTTCCTGTTCCTTGTAAGATTACATCTTTGCCTAGAAGTGATGAAAATTCGAAACCAAACGCCCCTAGCATTGCTGTTTCTTGCAGCATGGATGTTTCTCCTAGTGAATCGGATGCGAATTCAGTTTCAATGGATGAATCGATGTCTGTTTGTGATTCTTTCAAGAGCCCCGAAGTTGAATATTTGGATAACATTGATGTTCCACTGCTTGATTCTATTGATAGGAGCACCTTCAGAAATCTCTACATTTCAGACCAGACAGAAAGAACAGGTACTTAACTTGAAATCTAGTCATTAAACATTTAAATTTCAGGACTCTACTAATTTATCATCTATTAACTTTCCTGTAGAGAATGTTTGCAGTAGAGATATACTTGCAGAGATGGAAACAGATGATAAAATTGTTAATGTTGATGACAATTACATGGATCCCCAGCTTTGTGCACCCTTTGCTTGTGATATCTATAAGCATTTGTGTGCATCCGAGGTTTTCCACTTCATCCACATTCAATTTTATATTATCTTAGATTGGAAACTCTGTATTTTCAATTTTCGTTGTCTACATTCCTTCAAACAATTAAGCACAGTACTTGATAATCCCATTGTTGCAATGACTTTGTTACATCACATAATAATGCTGTGGCACATTGTAATCTTGACTTTTCATCATCTCTCAACAGTAAGGCAGTGTATGGTTGGTGGAAACATAACTAGGTCATCTAATTAGTCTTTTCCATGAAATTACTGAATTGTGAATTTTACTTCAGAGCCTAATTCTTCTTTCTTTTCTTCTTCTGCTTACCTGACCTTCAGGCGAAGAAAAGGCCTTCGGCAGACTTCATGGAGAGAATTCAGAAAGACATAAACGCCAGCATGCGTGCAATACTAATTGACTGGCTTGTGGAGGTAACTTATCTCCTTATGCAATTACATATTTAGGGTTTTGATATCTACCAAGGGTAATAATTTGCTTTCAAAAGTTCAAAGTTTATTTTATTTTTGTAGTCCCATCCTTTTAATGTTTTTATCTTTTGAAAGCTGAATTTCTACTTTTAATTGCAGGTGGCTGAAGAGTACAGACTTGTACCTGATACATTACATTTGACTGTAAACTACATTGATCGATACCTTTCAGGGAATCCAATGAATAGGCAACGGCTACAGTTGCTTGGTGTCTCCTGTATGATGATTGCTGCGTAAGAAAACATCTCTCGTCCTGCACTTTTTTCCTCCTTGCATGTGACAATGGATATAGTATTGACAAGAAAATTACCACTTGCAGAAAGTACGAAGAGATTTGTGCACCCCAGGTGGAGGAATTTTGCTTCATAACTGATAATACATATTTTAAGGAGGAGGTATTGGTTCTCTTTCTTTTTGATTCTCTGCTTTTTGCCCTATTTTGTCATTATTTTACTTATTCTGCTTTATGATTAAACAAACATCTATGATCTTCAGGTTCTGGAAATGGAATCTTCTGTCTTAAATTACTTGAAATTTGAAATGACAGCACCCACAGCTAAATGCTTCTTAAGGTAAGGACTTGTAATCGGTTATTATATAAATATATTTGTTAACCATTTGCTGTGCTGTGCGTGCGATTTGACTTGGTCATGAAACGTAGGCGATTTGTTCGTGCTGCTCAAGGGATAAGTAAGGTATCTATCTGAAGTTGATTTCTCTACATGTTCTACAATTTCTCTGTCCTAATGCCTGAAATTTTCAAATAACAATACTTAGATCACAAGTTCCTCAACCATCAGATATCAGATAATGTAATAATAACTCGATAATAATTTCTTTCCAAAGCCTCATAGTTGCATTTTTATCAGATTTTCCCAACTTAATATTGTCATTTATAATTCTTTATTCCTCATGATGGCTAATGTCTTATAAGATTTTGTTTATGGTGCTACATTTATGTCATTTTTTTGCCAGGTTCCATCAATGCAATTGGAGTGCTTAGCAAACTACCTTATTGAATTATCTCTTCTGGAGTACAGTATGCTCTGTCATGCTCCATCACTTATAGCTGCTTCCGCAATTTTCTTGGCGAAATACATACTTCTTCCATCAAAGAGGCCATGGGTATGTATCAATTGTTTCAAATATCAGCTAGCTAGTGATTATTATTATACCATATTTGACTAACGACTTGGTTTGATCTTCAAACTGTTTTTGGCACAGGACTCCACATTGCAGCATTACACACTTTACCATCCTTCTGACTTGATAGGCTGCGTTAAAGATATGCATCGCCTATGCTTTGACAGCCATAACTCTACATTACCTGCAATCCGGGAAAAATACAGTCTGCATAAGGTAATACACAACTTTGTGTTCATTTTGCTTGATATACATATATATCCGTATCCTAGTTTATAGTTTCTGATGTTCGAATATTTACACCTTAGTACAAATGCGCTGCCAAGACGTACTGCCCTCCATCAATACCCCCAGAGTTCTTCTACAACCACGCCTAATAATAGGTAATATTTAATGACTTCCAATGTCCAGTTGGATGCTATCCTGCTCTCAGCCGCGATGTCCTGTTCCAAGAGATGGATGTAGTCATTTTCTATTTTTAAATCTTAGATGTTAATGTAGGTCACAAGTTTTTTGGATTCTATCAAATGAATATCTGAATGCTTTTGTTTCTAAAGCTTTTTTCTTCCCATGTTAAGCAGGGACGTAAAAAATAAAAAACAATGGCTGTACAAGAACTTTTTTATTTAAAAAAAAAAAATGAAAAACACATTAATGATATCATTATTGAAGCTGTGTCATAGGATCTTTCAGACCATAGAATTAATCAATTACTGATTTTGAATCAACGATATCATTGTTCATGGCACTAAAAGTATAAAATTCAATGAAGTTTTTTATTGAAAAATAAATGAAAATTACATTAATGAAAAATATCCTATGGAAGCAGGGACGTAAAATAAAAAACAATTGCCCTGGTTTCTAATATTTTTATATTAGTAGTTTCCTCAAAGCTCAAGAACAGTAAGGCTCTCCCAATTAGGCCACGTACTCCGCAAATGATAAAAATACAACATCAATATCTAATAATTATAAAAATACCACCGCTTCAATTAAATTACAAAAAGAAATTTCAGTTTCAAATTTCATTTCCTATCTCGTAGAATCATTTCACAAAATCCATCATTTTTAATGAAAATCAACAACAAATCAAAGGAAAAATGGGTTAAACATTTCGACACATTTTCTATTTTCTTCAAATTTAACATCTCGAACTATGAATGTATAATAATGTTACTGGAAAATAGAAAATGTGAAATTTCATAAAAATAGAGGGGAGAAACCCCCGAATAATAAATGATCAAATATGATGTTTGTTTTTTATTAATATGAGTGTGAGTGAGATATTTAATTTCTAGTGATTGAGCATCAAACTTATGTAACTGTGAGTAAGGAAAGTCAATGTTTAAGGATTAAGACGAGTTTTATTTATGTGATTGTGATTATAACTGAGTATTGTCTAAGCATTGCTGTTGATGACTGTTTTTAATTCAGGAAAATTACTCATCGAACAAACCTCAATCAATTGTGAATTTGTTTGGTTTATTGGAAATCAAACACAAACTTAGCAAAAGATAGAAACAACAGACAAGACAAATGGTTTAACATGGTTCGGCGGAATGGATCCAACCTATTTCAATAAGTAGAAGGGAAATAAAATCGTTTGACCAACCTGCACTAGCTCTCGCTTACACTTATGCTTTTTACTATTTTTTTACAAGTTATGGGTGAAACATATTAGCCAACCACTTACAATGAGTTCTCCACCACCTTATAAACTAGGTCAAATTCTACTATTACACCAACTCGTGACGTCAGCCACGTTGCTAAAGCCATTATTTTCTAGGCTCTCTTCCCCAATTACCCTTCGGATAATAGCCCAGACGTCTGACACCTCCACTACCTGTCATTCGAACTTCATTAAATTACCCATTCTTGGTAACTGTTACATGCTTTTCCTATGTACCAGTCTATATTCCAACCACTTCTATGCGATTGCGTGTGTTAGTCAATAAGCTCGCAGCCTTGCTTCGTCCCATCAGCCTTGCTTCGTCCCATCAGCCTTGCTTCGTCCCATCAATCTTTGGAAGCCCAAACCATCATCTAAGAGTAAAAGGCAACATCCCCTACCAATATCCTCGGGTCGGTATGACGAAACAAATGAAACCCTTCATTGCATCTACTAGAAGGTCGGGTCGATAGAGAAGCCTTTATTTCCCCCATCTTCTTTTTAAAAAGGTCAAGCTTGCACTGAGCCCATTTTCATGTAGAAATATGGAGAAATAGCTTCCCTCAATGATAGTTCGAGACTCCTATGACTTTCTTCTAGCTTGTATCTTCTAGTGATCACATTCCTCAGGTGTATGTGACCATGTCTCAGCTGATTCCCCTTATTCCTCAGGTCAGTATCCAAATGTAACTGAATCTGATCCATTGGTCGGGTCAGGCACCCCCGAGCCTGAAGTCTTATCTTGTACAGATCTTGGGCCCCATCTTGACAAGTGAAATCCTCTTAATACCCTTTTTTCATACTTCGGCCCTTCTCGGGTCCAAAAATCACCATCAATATTTGTCTCCTAATTCTTGGTATCAACAAGTCTGCGAGTTGGTGCCGGGAACTATAATGGTGGTTTGGATCGCCCTCTAGTCCTCGGGTCAGGATCTTGATGTCAATTAAGCTGCACACTCCCCGAGTCTGAAAAGTAATCATGTGGACAAAAGGTAATGCCTTGGTGATGGCTGCTTCATTGAATGATTCTCTTGGGCTACAAACTGTCCTTCGAAATCCAATCGATGACTGCTTCATTTTTTAATGCCCGTCACATAACTCTAGGGTTTCATCCGCTTCGTTTCCCTGAGACGCTACGAGTTGTGTGCCTGTGGCTTGCGCGCCAAAACCAGATGTAATTGGATAGTTTGATGCCTATTGAACAGTGGCTCCAATCTTGTCCTTCTATTTGAAATCCAACCGATGACATTCCTGCTAAACGTGGCGCTGATCCGGACTGGTAGTCTCGATCTAACGGTCAGGATCAACTCGAGCTGTCTATATAAAGGACCACTGTACTATATTTTTCTCTTTTAACAACTTCATTTTCTTCAAAGACCTCCAAAGCTTATCCCGTGATCTGTAACCTCGGTCTTTCACCACCATATGTAGCTTCTCAACAGCTCTCATTAAATCAAACAAGTAAGTTCTTCTCTTTTACACTTCCATCTTTACTTTATGTTTTTGTTGCTGTGTGCTGCTATGGATGCTTGTGTCTATACTCTGATTTCTTGGGATTTTTGCGATAATGGTGGTATAAGGGTGGGCTTATTCATAAGGGTGTATGTGTATTGTTTGTGTATATATGTGGGTATTCCTTTTCTGGGTTTTTTGTGTACTTTTTTCAATTAGTTTGGAAACCTTATTATTCTGCCATTACTAGGGCGTTTTAGAGCTCTTTTATGGTTAGATACTCTGTAGGGATAAATATGATAACCCTACTTTTAATGTGCACTGCTAACTGAGTCTGCGAAATAACTCCCCGCCTCGGGTTGTGCCTTGTTAGGAATGTCAGACTCCGAGTCTTCCTTCTCCACTCCATTCAACACCTTACCTCCCACCGGGTCGCCTAGGCTCGAGGTCATGCATAGCTGAGGATCAGAAAGTCCTGACGACGAAAACACCACACCGATTGCGTCTGAAGAGGAGATGTAAAGCTACCAAAAAAGGGTCACTCGACCCTAGCCAAGCCACCCCGAGCTCAACTTTGTAAACCTGGACATGGATCGGGCCATTTCAATAACCGAAACTGACATGTAGCAGCTGAGGGAAAGATTCAATATCCCCGAGGAGATTAGTTTTCAAGTTCCTGATGAAGATGATTTGGCAAGCCGCCCCGATAGAGGTCGGGTAGCGCTGTGCACAACCTTTTTTGACATTGGGCTACGTTTGCCCATGTAAAAATACTTTGCGAAAATTCTGTCAGCCATGAACTTAGCCCCATGTCACCTAAACTTGAACGATTGGAGGGTGTTGACTAGCCTGTTAGACAGTAATGACCCATAGCGTCACTATTTTGTAAATGATATTGTATTATTGTACAAAATTAACTATGTAGTAATGAAATTGCCTTTTACCGTTTTGTAATTTATTTACTTAGAAATATAAATGGTAAAAGTCCTTATGATTAGTTCCGGATTGAGATGATATGAGACAGTATCAATCCATAAAGGTTTAATCATTAAATATCCCTAGTCGTAGTATTATCGAGACTGGACATCGATAATGCGGAATAGACTAGTACTGCACTCGTGCATGTTGTGAGGGCACAACGGCATAGTTCTCATATATTTAAGTATAGGATACTTATGCAAGTGCGGTAGGAGGTTGTGTTTTACCGATGGTACGGAAAACATCTTCGCTCTGGATAGACCCCGCGGAATCCCATTGGTAGTATGTCTGCGTGTCTATGGGAGTCCGCTTCAGGGTAGGTGCATATGATCTTAACCTAAGACTTGCATCGCTAGTACTTACGACGATCGGTAAACTTTAGTTTTGATGGTCCAGGGCTTTAACGGGTTCTGTGTACATCTCTTCTGGGTTTATCGAGAATCGTAGTGTATTGGATGTGATGTCAAGATGGAAGTATCACTTCAGACATATGGAGATGATGATCGCGAGGGATTCAGAACTAGTACTCTATAATGGTTGCAACCATCGGGATAATATGACTAGGTCAGGATTATCCGATTCAAAGAGACTGGTTGCTTGACATCCGATATGTGTTTCGGACGGGGCAGACACTTATCCAGCCCCAGCCCTAGCATGTGATCATCCGATACTGGTTCGATATACACTATACTACGGTATACTACGCCTGTTATAGATCTAATATTCCAGTAAGAATATTTCTAGAGAATTGGGTAGGCATGGCGTTTTGCTAGAGGCTAACCTTGTCTTGTGAATCGGTAAAAACGTAGTACTTGGTACGTACGTGTTCGGATAGTTCGACAACCGGATTTACTGCCAACATATCTAGAGGTCTCTTGGGTCGCTTCCCGAAGATTCACCGATGACGTATGATTCAAACTCGATTAATCCAGAGTTTGTCTGCATTATCCTTCTTCCCACAACTCCCCTCTAGTACGGCTCCAACAATGGTTACATATCTCACTCTATGGGTACTCTTCTACCCATTTTCGTTGTCTCCCTACGCTCTAGCGATTCTTTTTCCTTTTGCTATTTCCTCTTTCCTTTGGCTGGGGCCCGTTACCCCATTTTCTCATGCCTTATTTTCTAACTATTCCAAATTCTCCATCATGGCCTTCATGAAGGTTTGAGTTGCTTCCCTTTCCTTTTGAGCATCCTCTCTCTCACTTCGCATGTTTTCTTCCATTTTCCCATCCACTCCATCGTCGAAGCCTCTGAAGATATGTGGTTCCAGTCTCATGCCATCATCTTAATGTGTTTGCTGTTTCTTGTACTGTTCCCCACAGACGGCGCCAACTGTTGACAACTGTTTTCCATTTAAGGGGTAATTCAGAAAAATCACTCCTCGAACAAACCTCTCTGAACTGTGAATTTGTTTGGTTTGTTGGAAACCAAATGTAAACTTGGCAAAAGATAGAAACAATAGAAAAGATAAATGATTTAACGTGGTTCGGCGGAATGGATCCAACCTACCCCCATGGGTATAAGAAAATAAAATCTTTATTAAGTGCTCAGGTTTGACCAACCTACACTAGCTCTCACTTACACTTAAGTTTTTTGCTCTTTTCTTTTACAAGTTATGTGCAAAACAAATATTCAATCCTTTACAATGAGTTCTCCCCCTTATATACTAGGTCAAATTCTACTATTACACCAACTCGTGACATCAACCACGTTGCTAAGCCATTATTGCCTAGACTCTCTTCCCCAATTATCCTACGGATAATAGCCCAGCCATCTGACACCTCTACTACCTGTCATCTGAACTTTATTAAATTACCCATTCTTGGTAACTGTTACACGCTTTTCCCATGTGCCAGCTTGCATTCCAATCACTCATATACGATTGCATGTGTCAGTCAATAAGCTCACAGCCCTGCTTCGTCCCATCAGCCGCTGGCCTATTTCAATCCCATCAATCTTTGGGAAGCCGAAACCATATTCTAAGAGTATAAGGCAGCATCTCTGACCCATATCATTGGGTCGGTATACCGAAACAAACGAACCCTTCCTTGCATCTACGAGAAGGTTGTGGCGGTAGAGAAGCCTTTGCTTCCCCCATATTCATTTCAAAAAGTTCAAGCCTGCACTGAGTCCCTTTTTATACTGATCAATTTGAATTTGATCAAGTATATCAGCCACTTCGTTTTTATCATGCACGCCCATTATTGTTGATCAACATGAAAATGAAACATGCGCCACTTGCAGCCACCAGCTCATGAACCATGCTTTAGTCAGGCACCCGCCTTTGCCAGTAAAATCAGTCATGCAACTGGCTTATGGCCGTTCATCTCCCATAAGGTGTGTGATAAGGATCAGATCCACCACTCGATCTTCCGTGTTATGACTCTCCATCAGAAATCCATGAGGGTGGGTTCGGGGTTGACTTACTTGCATGAAAATTTTCATGAGAAAATTTTCCACCATTGGTTTTTTTTTTCTCTTCTCTCTTTTTGAATCTCATTGAAAAGATGAGAGAGTGGCTAGGTTAATTTGTGAATAGAAAAGCTTCTTATTTATATCTAGGGTTTAGGTTAATTAAATGTACATTTATAAAATTACCCCTAACCCTAATCACACATATAAATATTGACCAATGACATTTTTTTCATAATAAAATTATTAATTTCAAAATTAAATTTAATATCAAATATCATTTGATTTGAAATCAAAATTTAACATGTAACTTATATCATAATATAAATCACATATTTGATTTTGAATTAAATCAATTTTAATTTAAAAATCAAATCTTATATTAAATGATTATCTAATAATCATTAATATAAAAATATATATTAAACAATTTAATATATAATTCCAAAGTGTGACATTATTTAATTATTAATCAATTTAATAATTATATAAATAAATAATTCTCAATTATTTAATAATTTTCAAGTGAGTTCATAATTGGACTATCCAATTATTCCATGGATTTCTATAGTGTAACGAGCTAACACGAGGACAAAATGAACCTACAGTTATGAGCTTCAATAATCTCGAAATATTAATTAAAACCCTTTAATTAATATTCTGAATTATTAACTTTAGATTATTCGACTAAAAACCTAAAGTTGCATGCTCGTTACTGCAGATATATTTTATACCGAAAGTAAACGGTGTCCACTGATATAACCACTGCATACAGATTGACCCTCCACAAGTATCTCATAATTTAATATCCGTTATACCCCTCTAATTATTTTGTGACATAAGTACCATTAATTATCTAATGAACAATTTTTTAATAACTATTACGAATATTAATCTTTCTATTCGTAATAGAAAGACTTGAGCTCTCTAACCGTACCGAATCAACCCTTAAGGAAGATACTCATCTATTTCTTACAAAAATGAGTGGATTCTATATCTATGAAAAACGTCCTCAGCTACACACCAAACTATGTCCCTAAAATACGTAGCTATTGGTCGGGATTGCTTCACCAACCTCACATTTTTAAATCAAATGACATAGCCAGCCATGCAGGAGTTCGTAGTACAATCAGGATTAAGATCAACCCATATATGATCATTTATTAGACTGATACAAATTTCTTTGTTTAACAGATATTAAAAGAAATCCATTTCTGTCTTGGTCCAGTCATATATGATCAAATTATATAAGGTGTCTTCATTCTGATGTCACCGCATGAATGAACCCGGATCAAAGTCGTCATACAATATGGAATGCACCGCAGCTGTAAATAAACCACAAATAAAATATCCGTCTTTATTTGCTCTCTACGGACTATTTAGGATCCATAATTTCAGATTTAAATCCTTTATGTATAACACTTATACACTAAATCTGAAAGTACATTTAGTATCCAATAGCATACATGATAATTTATAATATGCAACTTTAAAATCAATATTTTCATAAATGAATAACTGCATCGTTTATTACATAAAATAAAATCCCGTTTACATATTACATTATGCTCTTAGGCATATATCTCAACAATCTCCCACTTGCACTAGAGCAAATGAGATATATCGCATAATCCTAGACCTTCTAGGTGACCTTTAAACCCTTTCACCGTCAAGGTCTTTGTAAACTAATAAGACAAATTTTCTACAGAACGCTATCTGCAACATCTCCCTAAAGAGATGATATTTCCTCTCTATATGCTTTCCTCTCTTATGGCCTATTGGTTCTTTGGAATTTTACCATTGTACCACTAAAATGTGAGTGGTATATCGATATGTGGAACAACTTCCAGATCTCCCAAGAATTTATGGAGCCATACTACTTCCTTAGCTACTTCACAAGTCGCTACATGATCATCCTCTATGGTGGAGTTCACAATACCATATTGCATTATACTCCTCCATACAATAGCCCCACCAACTAGGGTGAATACTGATCCAGATTTTGATTTCTCATAATCTATATCTATCTGAAAATCAGAATCTGTATATGCTCTAAGGATCATATCCTCTTCAGAATATACAAGCATATAGTCTCTCATTCTCTTGAGAATATGCTTATTTCTCATAATCTATATCTATCTGAAAATCAGAATCTGTATATGCTCTAAGGATCATATCCTCTTCAGAATATACAAGCATATAGTCTCTCATTCTCTTGAGAATATGCTTTACAGTCACCTACTGATCTAATCTTGGGTTATACTGAAAACTATTGACTTTTCCCACTACATAACGGATGTCCGATCCCGTGCATCGCATTCATTAGACTTCCAACATATATGCATGTGGGATATGTCTCATCTCCTCAACTGCTTGAGGTGTCTTAAGAAACTATTCATTCGACAAGTGAATTCCATGTTGAAGATGTAAAATACCTTTCTTGGAATTCAGCACTGAAAATAGAACAACAATCTTGTCAATATAAGATGCTTGAGACACAACTAACAGTCATCTTTTATAATCCTGAATAATTTGGATACCAAGTACATAACTTGCCTTCACAATTCTTTCATTTGGAATTGGTTAGCTAGTGAGGATCTTACTTCCGATAATACTTTTACATCATTCTCAATTAGTAAAATATCATCGACATATAATATGAGAAAAACCACATTTCCGCAAATGACACTTGTATATACAAGGCTCATCGGCGTTTAGCTCAAAATCATAAGACTTGATTATCACATCAAATGTTATTTTCCAAGATCAAGATATTTGATTCAGTCCATAAATAGACCTTTGTAGCTTGCAAACCCTTTTGCTATTGACCTTAGACAACGAATCTGTCTGGTTGCACCGTATAGATGCTCTCATCAAGACTAGCATTCAAGAATGTTATCTTAATGCCCATTTGCCATTTCTCATATTCAAAATATATGGCAATAGATAGAAGAGTGCGAATAGATTTAAGCATTGCTACTGGCGAGAAAATCTCATTCTAGTTGACTTTCTCTTACAAGGTATCAGGTTGCCTCTCCAAACCTTAGATAACTATCAGGTTGTCGTACAACCCTCTCACTACGTCTAGGTGGTAGACTCTTTTGATATTACCGGATCTGACACTCAGATGTCAAAGGTGTTACGTTATTGTAATTGCCAACAACTATTGTTGGTCATACAATGGTCTAACTAGAAAGTAACTCCTCGAGTACCAATTACTACGAGGTATGAATTCTCTCATATAGTCCTCCTCAAGAAATACAAATATTTGATCTCTTCTTAGACTATAAAAGAATTCATCAATATTTCACTCTCAATAAACATTGATCTCATCATATCTAGTAGGGTTTGATTTCTCTTTCTGCAACACCATTCTGATGTAGGTTCAAGTGTTATGAGTTAGGATTACATCTCATTCTCAAAAAAGAAATCCTTGAATTTCATTGTGGAAGGTATTCTCCTCACGATATGTCATAAAATTTTGGTATCATTTACCTAATCAGTTCTTACGAGCACAATACTCTTTGAAATTTTCAAGGTACCTGATTTATGTTGTATGAAGTAAACAAGCACTATCTAGAGTAATCATTAAAAAAAATGTGACAAAATATTCATATCACTTGGTTTGTTAATGCATCTTAACCCTTTAAATAGAAATGTTGGACAAAATGACCCATAGCGTCACTATTTGCACAGATCATTGTGTTGTTGTAGCAAATTAACTATGTGACAAGGAATTGCACTCTCATCATTTGTGATTAGATCACCATAGATATATAAATGAAGAGAGGTCCCTATGATTAGTTCCTGGACTGAGAATGATATGAGACAGTATCAGTCCCCGAAGGTTTAATCATTAAATATCCCTAGCCGGAGTATTATCGAGACTGGACATCGATAATGCGGAATAGGCTAGTATTGCACTTGTGTGCGTTGTGAGGGCACAACGGCATAGTTCTCATATATATAAGTATTGGATACTTATGCAAGTGCGATAGGAGGTCGTTTCACCGATGGTACGGGAAACAGCTTCGCTCTGGATAGACCCCTCGGAATCCCATTGGTATTATGACTATGTGTCTATGGGAGGCCGAAATCAAGGTAGGTGTGTATAGTCTTAACCTGAGACTTACATCGCTAATACTTGCGATAATCGGTAGACTTTGGTCTTGGTGGTACAGGGCTTTAACCGGTTCTGCGTACACCACTTCTGGGTTTATCAGAGAGTCGTAGTGTATTGGGTGTGATGTCAAGACGGAAGTATCACTCCAGTCATAGTGGAGATGATGTCACGCAGGATACGGATACGGTATTAGTGCTCTTAAGTGCTGGCCGGCCATCGGGATATTATGACAAGGTCATGTATATCCGATTATAGAGACTAGTTACCAGACATCCGACATGTGCTTCGGACGGGGCAGACACTTATCCAGCCCCAGCCCTAGCACGTGACTATCCGATACTGGGCTGATATACGCAATACTACGGTATACTACGCTTGATACAGATCTATATATTCCTGTAAGAATATTTCTGGAGAATTGGGTAGGCATGGCGCTTTGCTAGAAGCCAACCTTGTCTTGTAAATCGGTATAAACGTAGTACGAGGTACTTACGTGTTCGGATAGTCCGACGACCGTATTTACTGCCAACATATCCGGAGATCTCATGGGTCGCTTCCTGAAGATTCACCGATGACGTATGACTCGCACTATGATTAATCTGGGATTAATTAGTAAAGAGAGAAGATTAATAAAGAGAGAGGGAAACGATTAATTGGAATTAATCGATAAAATTAAATATATTCGATATATTATGCGAAATTAGATTTCGACGCGGAATTAAAATTAGATTTTAATTCGGCGAACGAATTAATTTAGAATTAATTCGTTAGCGACGTGAATAGTGATTTTGCTAGGCGTAATCATTTAATTACGTCGCAACGGAAAATTCGTTAATTTGGAATTAGCGAACCCGAGCCCGAGCGTGTTGCGAGCGCATTCGTATTTCGAATTCGAGTGCGGCACGCAAGTCACGTCAAGCGTCAAATCGCTAGTCACATCAATTGTCAAATCATTTGTCACTTTGAGTGATGTGACATGACATGTTGTCACTTTAATAAAGTGACTTGATGTGAATAGTGATAGTGATAGTTGATTGAAAAAGCACTTTTGCCTTGTTGACTTTTGCTTTTTTGAAAAGTAAATGAAGTTAATAGAAATAAAAAGTGGTAAATGGCTTTAATTAATTTTTGGAAAATATAAAAAGCTTTTACACTTTCTCTCTCTCTACACAATTACAGTATACGGTTTTGGTATTTGGGAGCCAAAACATTTTTCTTCCTCTCTTGGCTTGGAGCCATTTTCTTCTTTCCCTTCTCTCGGCTTTGAGCCAAATCTCTCCCAAAATTCTGGTTAGACCGAATTTGAAGAAGAAGGAGAAGTGCTAGCACACCTTGGGTTATATTATGGTGATAGGGAAACGAATTTATGAGCTTGGATCATCTTTGGAAAGCTTGAAGCTTGGAGCTTCCATGGAGGTCATCCATGGCCGAAAATGGTGGAGTTCAAAACGCCCAAAACCGAGCAGCCCACTGTCAAGGAGAGCTACTGCCGAACTCAATGGAGGACGAAAATGGCTTGTGTTCTTCTTCGCATCAAAACCGACCATTGTGAGTATATTCCGCACCTCCTATGTTGTGTATTCATGCGTTTTCTTGCTTGATTTGTTGATCTTGGGACATATATTAGAACTCAACAATGGTATCTTGAGCTATTATCAAGCATGAAAAAGTTAGGGTTTGAAATTGGGGATAATCAATTGAAGCATGATTTGGTTGAATTGATTGATTAAGTATGCTTGTATGTTGATTGAATTGAAGTTGTGCATGATCAATTTCATGAAATTGGATTGGATTCAATTTTCCCCAAATTTTGGGCATGACAAATTGGGTAAAATCAATTGAAGCATGATTTGGTTGAATTGATTGATTAAGTATGCTTGTATGTTGATTAATTGAAGTTGTGATTGATCAATTTCAAGAAAATTGGATTGGATCAATTTTCCCCAATTTTTTAGGTTGGCATGTAACTTGAAAATTGGGTTAAAATGTGTTTGAGCATGTTTTAATTAAATTGGATGTTTAAGTATGCTTAAAACATGTTTAATTGAGATTGTGTGGATCAATTTCAAGAAAATTGGATTGGATCAATTTTCCCCAAATTGGAGGCATGGCCGAAATTAAAGAACCCTAATGTCTTGGAATTAATTTGTTTTTTGATCATTGGATGACTTAAAACAATTGGGTAATGTTGTTTTGAAGTTCAATTGGATTGAATTTTGATTTGGAACATTTTTTCCCTTTTAAAGTGGCTTGGCCGAATCTTAATGAACATGAAATTCATTGTGATTTTTTGTTTTAATTCATTGGATGAATTGAATTGATTTGGGAAATGATGATTGTGGATTCAATTGGATTGAAACCGAATCGGATTGAAAAACCCCTAATTGCCGAGACTTAAAGCATGTAAATTGGGTTTGATTTTAATAAATTGTGTTGGACACTATTAATGTTAAAGTGCATGATTAAGTATGCTAATTGATGTTTTAGAAATATTAATTGGGTGATTAATTGTGTATTACACTTAGGTTAATTAATTATGGAATTTAGAATTTTATAAGTTAATTAATTGGGCTTTTTTGGAAATTGGGCCTTTAAGGTTGTGATTGGGCTTTTGGGCTTTGTTGTACAAAGTTGAGTTTAGGCAAATTTGGTTGGATCCAATTGGGCCTAAAACCGCATCCATAAAGTCCAATTATGACTTAATGGACCTTAATTATTTAATTGGGCCTAATGGGCCAAAATTAATTTAAAGGCTTATGGGGTAACTCCCGGATTGGATTTTGGTTCTTCGGTTTGACCCGAGTTGACCAAAAGTCCACGCCTTATAGAAATTAATTAAAAGCCCATTGGACTTTAATTAAATAAACATTAGATGTTAATCGGGCTTTGAGACCCGTTGCGATTAAATTTGGAATTTAAGTCGTAAAGGTTCGTTAATAAAAGTGTAATATTTAATTTGGAATTAAATAGTGAATTAGAATTAAATGCGTATTAAATTGGATTTAATTATGTAGTTTAATTTAATTCAAGAATTCGTACTTTGAGTACTTATTCGCAAAACGAGTTTGACTCGAGCAAAAATCAAATCGTTGTTTGAACATTGGATGATCACTAATTATCAGATTAATTAATTGGATTTGATTGATTGATAACATGCTTGTATGAATACATGGTTGCGATGCATGAATAATGTATATCGGATGGATATTAGTCGGGTGGGACAATTTTGGAAATTGTAATAAATTTGATTTATTAATTGGACCTGCGTGTCCAGCCTTATCACCTCTATACTCTTTGTATTCTCTTCTCACCTATTCCCCTCAATGTAAATGAGGTTTCTTTAGAAGTGTAGTGTAACGGGTAGAAGTAAATACATGTGCTAGCTTTGGAGAGAGAAAATGAGAGATTTGATCTAGGATCAATGTAAAGTATCCATCCGCATATCATTATTATTTTATTTCATATGCGCTTTATTATGTGTTTAGAATGCATGTTTAAGGGTGTATGATGATGAGACCTTAACAAAGATAATAAATTGGTAGCCAATTGCACGCGAAAAACCCTCGCTCAATATCAAGTGTTTTTCCTTCCATTGAGTGATTCTTACTCAAGATCCGAGATTGGCATTGGGTTGTTGGCCAAAGTCAAGCCCTTTGTCCGTCGAAGATGTGTTTGAATCACGAGAGTTTTGTTCCATATCGGTGTCTTGTCCAAGTTGTGGTTTGTTGGCCAAAGTCAAGACCACTTCTTGTCCATCGACATTGATTACGAAGCTTTCCATGGTCAATGGGTCGCGCTTGACTGGGATCACTAGGTTTGTTGTGCCAAAGCCAAGGCTTAGTTGATTCAGAGGAAAAAGGTTAGGTAATACATTGGATGTATTGGCATATATAAGATATATGTTTAGGATTTGGATATCCGCCTACTGGATCTAGGAATTGGATGGGATCCAATTGATCTTCGAGATCTACCTAGTTAATTATCATACAATTTGTTGGCCAAAGTCAAGATTGTGTGATATTTAACGGGATCCTAGCCCACTAGGAAACACGGTTTCCCGAGTACTCGACAGAGGGTTAGAGGCTCGCCGAAAAATAGTGGGAGGCAAGAATTGAATTTGCAATACTCGTTCAATTACTCGCCATACGCGCTCATTCAAATTATTTCGTCGTTAGATTAAATGTTAGTTGGACTAATATTTAAATTGTGTTTTAATAAACAGTTGGACTGTATTATATTTGATTATATATAATTGGATTATATTAATCAATATATTTGAATTAATTAATTTCAGTTTACAGTTGATTTTATAGTTGGACTATAGTAATCAATGTAATTGAGGTTAATTAATTTAATTATATTTGATTATATAGTTGGACTATTATAATCATTATAATAAATAGTACCACAAATCGTTGATTAAATAGTTGGACTATTAGAATCAAGATATAATTGAAAGATTGACATTTAAAACATAATCCTGGGGAAAATGTGTTTAAAGTTTAATTTTCAAATTGGGAATAAAGTTTCAGGATGGTCCTGGAAATTAATAGGTTATTTTATTTGATAAAATAATATATTAAGCTTGTAGCGCAAGGCCACCTTAATTCGATATTCCAGAAACACGAGGCTTGGCCAAGGCTTCTGGATGTTGAAACAGGCAAAGGCAAAATCATTATAATCTTCTGGGAAGATAAATGACATATCCTAAGAAGGAATAGAAGACGAGCAAGGCTCTGACTTCAAATATGATTGTCATAATTATGTTCACAACTAGTATTAAATTGGATTTTAAATACTTAGTGTGGTACATAAAATATATTGATGTTCAGAATCTGTTTTGAACAGGATACTGACTTCAATAGAGATTTATCTGCGAATTGGAAACGGGACGAAAGTCGCTGTTTTAACCGTAGATACCTGAATTTAGGAACTACCTTCGGGTTAGTACTTAAATTTAGAAACTGTTATAATGTAGCTAGTTTGACTAGAAACATTATCTCTATATCGCGTATAACCCGCTGCGGGTGTACCTTTATATTCTAGAACACTAAAGTGTTTCATTATATAAAGATGATATTGAGATAAACACATTAGATGTGAATAACAGGATTTATATTTTGAATATAAATAATATCTCAAATATATAACATGACAAATAAATAGCTCAAACTGATTTGATCAGTTAAGAAACTTAATTGTGGCATAGTTGTCAGGGACACTGATAAACAAGAATCGTATATCCGCACTTTTGAAGAGCGCGGATACCAGGACTGATTTGATTCCATTCAAATAAAGTCTACGAATCTAGTCTATTTGGGCAAAGTGCCTAAAACACTATTTACTTGGTAAAAGTGTAAATGCCACCGATCTGTTAGCCCTACTTCATAGTGAAGCAAGTGGGCCCATGTCTAGCTAGGCTAGATATGGATATGAATATTTCGTGACCTGTACGGATGTGGCATCGCGTATGGTTATGTGTTTCTTTTGAAACACAAATCGGAAACTTTTAGTTTTCGACACGAAATAGACAAATAGATCGGCTAAAGTATTAAACCGTCATGGTAAGACTGTAATGGAAAATACTTAAGCAATAAGTTTCTAGTTTTATGAAAGAGTATAGTATTCTTTCAAATAAGGACTCCTCCCGGAATACGTCAGTTTGACGGTGTGTCCGAACGGATTAACCGAATTTTGTTAGACATAATAAGGTTAATCACGAGTCGCTCTGAGCTACCATTTCCTTCAACGGATAAGCTTTAAACAGTGCAAGAACTTATTTTGAATAAGGTTCCATAATAATCTGTTTGACAGATATCATATTAGATATGAACGGGAAAGAAACCGGGTTTCTCATTCCTGATAATTTGGGTATGCTAGGCATATGTTTGGATGATACCAAACTAAAACCCAAATAGGATAAGTGCCAAATGTAGGTTATCCTAGGGATACCATAAGTATTGTACTTATACACCTCACAAGAGAACAATTAGATTGTTACTCACCATACGGTTTTCCTGAGAGGAATACCGATATGCAGTGGTAAGTGGGAGGATAGTATTACTCGATGGAAATCGGAGTAATACTGTTCAAGGCACTGAATCTTAATGGAACATGAATAGTTCATCCAGGATGAGACTATTACCATTAATCTTCGAATACACAAGAACCGCGTAGGTCGGATAGAGTCAGAAAACAACCTGGGGTATGGGTTTCTGATCGCACCTCATAAAGATGTCTATCTTATTGAGGAATACTAACTGACTACGTATGAGGAAGTGATACAAGGTATCAACTCCCTAATTATGGCAAAGTGTCATGTAATCCGAAATGGATTCCATGTATATCAACCAGTTTGGATACTAGTTGATGTACCACAAGGCATTGTGCCTATTGGTACTATATGTCTTCTAGGAAGACATACATGGATGACAACATACCAACGTATAAAGCTAGGCTTTAACGGAAAGGTATCGTTATCAACATTGTGTTGATTACGATTCAACCTTTTACCTGTTGCCACGGTAAATCCATTTGGATAATGCAGATTATTCGATCCATGATTGGATTGAAGCAAGCATTAGGTTCTTGGAATTATCGTTTTGATATAATCATAATGATGTATGATTTAATTCAAAACGAAAATAATTCTAGTGTATATATATGAAGGTTAGTGGGAGCGCACTGATAGTGGCTGTCCTATAAAATAATGATAATACGTCATTTCTTGGAAATGATATTCCCATAAAATAAATATCGGCGAAAGCTTGGCTTTCGCAATACTCTCCTAGAAACCGTACATTGAAAAATGTACGAGACCTGGTGTATCATACGCTTTGAGCATATGGATTCACAAACAGGCCAATCCGAGTGATAGTCACTGGATTGATGTTAAGAACATCCGTTAGTATCTTAGAGAACTAAGGATGCTGTCTTAGTCTATGGAGAAGGAGAACTTGAAGTGACTGGGGTCACTGTAGCAAGTTTCCTATAACCGATAAAGACGACTAAAAGTCGCAAACGGTACTATATAGTTTGAATAACGGTACAGTGAGCTGGAAATCTTCCAAGTAAGATACTGTTACCGAATAAACAACAAATGCGGGTTGTTGCTGCAGCTGAAGCAGCAATAGAAGTCATTTGGGTCGATACAAATCTAATTAGATTAGATATAGTTCTGTTAGCAGCTGAGCTAGGCGTCAGCACAGGCTAAAGAATTAATGGTCTCATCAACGATCCAGATACATACTTAGATACTCATCTGATTCATTCGGATCATATATCGTGGCGATGTGATGATCGAATAAATCGCATCAAGATGATAATCATGCAAATCCGCTGACGAAAATCTTTCTCAGCAGTTTGAGCCAACCGTACATAGTTCGGGTGTAGGACACTTGAGTGACTGGCTATGTGCCAAGTGGGAGATTGTTGGACAAAATGACCCATAGCGTCACTATTTGCACAGATCATTGTGTTGTTGTAGCAAATTAACTATGTGACAAGGAAATTGCACTCTCATCATTTGTGATTAGATCACCATAGATATATAAATGAAGAGAGGTCCCTATGATTAGTTCCTGGACTGAGAATGATATGAGACAGTATCAGTCCCCGAAGGTTTAATCATTAAATATCCCTAGCCGGTAGTATTATCGAGACTGGACATCGATAATGCGGAATAGGCTAGTATTGCACTTGTGTGCGTTGTGAGGGCACAACGGCATAGTTCTCATATATAAGTATGGATACTTATGCAAGTGCGATAGGAGGTCGTGTTTCACCGATGGTACGGGAAACAGCTTCGCTCTGGATAGACCCCTCGGAATCCCATTGGTATTATGACTATGTGTCTATGGGAGGCCGAAATCAAGGTAGGTGTGTATAGTCTTAACCTGAGACTTACATCGCTAATACTTGCGATAATCGGTAGACTTTGGTCTTGGTGGTACAGGGCTTTAACCGGTTCTGCGTACACCACTTCTGGGTTTATCAGAGAGTCGTAGTGTATTGGGTGTGATGTCAAGACGGAAGTATCACTCCAGTCATAGTGGAGATGATGTCACGCAGGATACGGTATTAGTGCTCTTAAGTGCTGGCCGGCCATCGGGATATTATGACAAGGTCATGTATATCCGATTATAGAGACTAGTTACCAGACATCCGACATGTGCTTCGGACGGGGCAGACACTTATCCAGCCCCAGCCCTAGCACGTGACTATCCGATACTGGGCTGATATACGCAATACTACGGTATACTACGCTTGATACAGATCTATATATTCCTGTAAGAATATTTCTGGAGAATTGGGTAGGCATGGCGCTTTGCTAGAAGCCAACCTTGTCTTGTAAATCGGTATAAACGTAGTACGAGGTACTTACGTGTTCGGATAGTCCGACGACCGTATTTACTGCCAACATATCCGGAGATCTCATGGGTCGCTTCCTGAAGATTCACCGATGACGTATGACTCGCACTATGATTAATCTGGGATTAATTAGTAAAGAGAGAAGATTAATTAAAGAGAGAGAACGATTAATTTGGAATTAATCGATAAAATAATATATTCGATATATTATGCGAAATTAGATTTCGACGCGGAATTAAAATTAGATTTTAATTCGGGCGAACGAATTAATTTAGAATTAATTCGTTAGCGACGTGAATAGTGATTTTGCTAGGCGTAATCGTTTAATTACGTCGCAACGGAAAATTCGTTAATTTGGAATTAGCGAACCCGAGCCCGAGCGTGTTTGCGAGCGCATTTCGTATTCGAATTCGAGTGCGGCACGCAAGTCACGTCAAGCGTCAAATCGCTAGTCACATCAATTGTCAAATCATTTGTCACTTTGAGTGATGTGACATGACATGTTGTCACTTTAATAAAGTGACTTGATGTGAATAGTGATAGTTGATTGAAAAAGCACTTTTGCCTTGTTGACTTTTGCTTTTTTGAAAAGTAAAATGAATTGTTTAATAGAATAAAAAGTGGTAAATGGCTTTAATTATTTTTGGAAAATATAAAAAGCTTTTACACTTTCTCTCTCTCTCTACACAATTACAGTATACGGTTTTGGTATTTGGGAGCCAAAACGTTTTTCTTCCTCTCTTGGCTTGGAGCCATTTTCTCTCTCCCTTCTCTCGGCTTTGAGCCAAATCTCTCCCAAAATCTGGTTAGACCGAATTTGAAGAAGAAGGAGAAGTGCTAGCACACCTTGGGTTATATTATGGTGATAGGGAAACGAATTTATGAGCTTGGGATCATCTTTGGAAAGCTTGAAGCTTGGAGCTTCCATGGAGGTCATCCATGGCCGAAAATGGTGGAGTTCAAAACGCCCAAAACCGAGCAGCCCACTGTCAAGGAGAGCTACTGCCGAACTCAATGGAGGACGAAAATGGCTTGTTGTTCTTCGCATCAAAACCGACCATTGTGTGAGTATATCCGCACCTCCTTGTTGTGATGTATTCATGCGTTTTCTTGCTTGATTTGTTGATCTTGGGACATATATTAGAACTCAACAGAAGGTCATTGGTCATATGACATTTCTAGACTAGACCATGACTGGTAAGTTGCAGTACTTTAACGACTTAAAGATTCATTTTAGACTAATCATTTTATCTTGTCAAGGTAGGTAAATATGCCAAGTCTAATGCCATTTAGATATGTGTTATTATTAGAAATCTTACTGTTTAGTTTTAGGTTTTTTCAATCTTAAACATCTCAGTATTGACCAGTGAGTTTAGTAGTTAACAATCTTACATATACAAGTTACTCCTAGTTTCCTTTGCATTAGGTAATTCATTTTTTGAAATAAAACTATTATTATTAAATATAAATGGAAACGACATGCAATAGTTTGAAACATAAATCAAATTTCTGTAAAAAAAACATGAATAAACAACAATTGTTTAATTCAAATAACTTTATTTGAAGATTGAAAACTGATAGCTCCCACTGCTTTTACTGAAACAACATTCCTGTCCTGGCTCTCATGGTAAAGTTACCTTCAGCAAGGTCTTTCCATGTATTAAGTAACTATAACCTTAGCCTTACTAGTGTTTCTTTCTTTTCTTTGCAGTTTTGAAAGACTCGGCAACACTTGCCTCTCCAAGAGGCTACGAGGATCCATCAATATGGACTACAAAGAGGTGAGCATAAATAGCAGTTATGTAAGAGGGAAAATCAACTTGTTCACAACAAAGTTGCTCTTAAACTGCAGGAGACTCTTCGAAAGAGATCCCATTATCATGGTCACCTGACAATGAGCGGCAACATTGAAGTGGGTCATCATCCTCAAGACTTTATTTTAGATGGATGTCCCATTTTTCATCTTCGTGATCATCACTGAGACTAAGGATGAGACGTTACCGCTTTGAAGGATACTCGAACATGTCATGCAATGACTACATCATCATGAATGTTGTAGCCATTGGTTCATGCTTTGCAGCAAGAACACCAGACATCCCTACTAACAATTAGCAATAGGTCTTCTCATTGGCCATACCCACCTTTGGTGAGTATCAGATACAGCTTGGCTCTGGAGGATACTCCTCATTCATGACAAATGTAGGTCTTCAAAAGACACGAAAACTTTAATGTTACTTTTCATTTAACATAACTTTCTCTCGTAAATTAGTTGTTAGCAAGTATGGAAATATCAGAAAAAATGGCTGATAAATTTTAAGATAAACATTCATTCAAAAATTTCATCCATCGCATATTAAAATCATCACAAGTATTTTGGCATAAAATTAAACATGATGTATGGACCATGTAAAATCAATCAGAAACCTAAAAATAATTACTATGCCACAAAAATCTATCATCCCACAAATAAGGGCTGCCGTAGGGTAGGACAAGTATTTGCATGATAGATCGAGATAATCTCAATTGATTAATATATGCGGGAATAACTCTTATTCCTATATTAACCAACCACCATTCGATTTGATCAAGGAATTTCGATTAACATTTCATCATTCATTTGTGAGTGTAACTCGTTGTTTCAGAACTTTTAGACTTAACTAGTGAAGTGACGCCGAAGGGTAGGTTAGTTCACCAGATACATCTAGAGTTCTTATCCTCTTGGAATCCAAACTTCATATTGACCAAAATGGACACCACCCGTAGGGGACAAAAACAAAATCGTCTCGAGACGCCTTTTGAATTTCACGTTTTCGGACTAACAACAGAGATTGGGGGATATATTATCATATATCCATCTCCCACTCACTATTTTATAGTTTAAGGTTTCTATTACAGTAGTATTTAATTTATTTAGATTATGCACGGCTAAAAACATAACCTAATTAATACTAGTTGATGATTAGTGATATCTCCAAATTTTAACACTTAAAATTTTGTTCACTAATACTTATTAGTCAAAACTAATACCTTAATTAAATAATTTAATTATCTTTTTTTTTAGTGAGTTATTTCAATTTTAACTTAAAATTTTAGTTCACTATTTTAAGTTTAAAATAAAATTAAGATTTAGGCAATTATTTAATTAGGTATAGGTGACTTATGTTATTTTTAATTGGTACGTGAAGTTGTATCCCGAGTGCAGACCATACTAACGTCCATTCAGAATCAGTTATGGAATTTATGTCTGGGTTTCCATCCTATATTCCAAATTAAATAACTAGTCTCCTATAAATTGTCTTTTCTCAAATTACCAAATTTTAAAATTATTCAAATTAAACTATTTAATTTATTTACATGTATTAATCAAAATTTTAACTATTTAAAATTTTGCATAACTTTTATGCTTAGATTAAATCAACATGCATTTAATTTCATGGCATGTTATAATGCATAAGTGGGCATCATATGCTATATGACATGTTATTAAAACAACTTGAATTGTAAACATACATATAACAAAAACTAATACATTGACCAGGCTTTTTGGTTTTCTATATTAATCTAATTAATACACAAAATACCCAAGACATCCTTGGTCTTCAACTCTTGACTCCATAGATTGTCCTGCGGAAAGTTTGCTCCTCGAGTAGTAACATTCACAATATATGGATATAATGCTTTAAGTAGTCGTGTGCTCACTACGGACCATATTAGCACTTTGGCTCGTAAGACATGCTTTCGCGAGGTAATCACCTCCACACGTCACCGTCGAACTCACCATGCCTATGCTTACCATAGCTTCTCATAACCACGATCCACATTTACCAAACATTGCTCAATTACTATCTTAGTGTTCTCCTTGGCAATGCGCTCCATAAGTTACATAATAAAATTAAATACAATATTTGTAATTAATTCCTAAAATTAAATACAATATTTGTAATGAAATACAACATATTAATTATCGCATAATTAAAATAAAAAAGAGAAGAGTTAGAATACTTTTCAACCTCGCTCTTGATGCCAATTGTAGGGAATGTTTTCCCTCGCGCAGCGAAAGCGGCTTAGGCATCCGGGATCGACATTTAAAATTTTTTCTGCTCTCCTCATCTTAATTCAGGATTTTTCTACCAAAAATTCAGATCCGGACAGCTCGCATTTACCTCTCATATGCGCATGTTATGGGAGTGTGCCGTTCGTGTTCTTTTCTTGTAAATGCAAGTTGTTGTTTTAACATTGATAAAACACACTTGCGCCACCCATGCTGCTCCTTCAATCAGCATGCTTTATCGATGAATATTATCAACTCTTTGATCATTAATTCGCCCCTTTTGATCATGGTAACAAATGTGCACACTTTGATCAATTTTACATGCGCACTGATCAATTTGAATTTGATCAAGTATATCAGCCACTTCGTTTTTTATCATGCACGCCCATTGTTGTTGATCAACATGCAAACGACACATGCGCCACTTGCAGCCACCTGCTCATGAACCATGCTTTAGTCACGCACCCGCCTTTGCCAGTAAAACTAGTCACGCAACAGGCTTGTGGCCGTTCATCTCCCATGAGGTGTGTGATAAGGATTAGATCAACTACTCGATCTTCCGTGTTATGATTCACCACCAGAAATCCGTGTGAGTGAGATCAGGGTTGAC
The DNA here is from genome assembly GCA_019454045.1 of Zanthoxylum bungeanum. Lineage (NCBI taxonomy): Eukaryota > Viridiplantae > Streptophyta > Magnoliopsida > Sapindales > Rutaceae > Zanthoxylum > Zanthoxylum bungeanum. The sequence continues at coordinate 126,165 of SKCR01052748.1, forward strand.
TCACTTGCATTAGAAAATTTTCCACCATTGGTTTTTTCTCTCTTCTCTTTTTTTCAATCTCATTGAAAAGATGAGAGAGTGGTTAGGGTTAGTTTGTGAGGAGAAAAACTTCTTATTTATATCTAGGGTTTATGTTAATTAAATATTCATTTACAAATTTAACCCTAACCCTAATCATACATATAAATATTGGCCAATGACATTTTTGTCACAATAAAATTATTAATTTCAAAATTAAATATAATATCAAATATCATTTAATTTGATATTAAAATTTAATATGTAACTTATATCATGATATAAATTAGATATTTGATTTTGAATTAAATTAAATCAAATCCTATATTAAGTGATTATCTAATAATCATTAATATAAAAACTATATATTAAACACTTTAATATATAATTCCAAAGTGTGACATTATATAATTATTAATTAAATTAATAATTATATCAATAAATAATTCTCAATTTTTTAATATTTTTCAAGTGAGTTCATAATTGGACTATACAATTATTCCATGGATTCCTACAGGTGTAACGAGCTGACACGAGGACAAAATGAACTTACAATTCCGAGCTCCAATAATCTCGAAATATTAATTAAAACTCTTTAATTAAATCTTCCGAATTATTAACTTTAGGTTATTCCACTAAAAACCTAAAGCTGCACCCTCGTTACTGCAGATATATTTTATACCGAAAGTCAACGACGTCGACCGATATAACCACTGCATATATATTGACCCTCCACGAGTATCTCATAATTAGTTCCGGGTCATAATGTCTGTTATATCCCTCTAATTATTTGTACCATAAGTACTATTGATTCTCTAATGAATGATTTATTCATAACTATTATGAATATTAATCTTTCTATTCGTAATAGAAAGACTTGAGCGCTCTAACCGTTCAAGTACCGAATCAACCCTTAAGAAAGATAATCTTCTACTTCTCACAAGAAGGAGTGGATTCCATATCTATGTAAAACGTCCCCAGCTACACACCAAACCATGTCCCCAAAATACGTAGCCATTGGTCGGGATTGCTTCACTAACCTCACCTTTGTAAATTAAAGGACATAACCTGCCATGCTGCAGGAATTCGTAGTACACTTAGGATTAAGATCAACCTATATATGATCACCAATTAGACTGATACAAATTTCTTTGTTTAACGGATATTAAAAGAAATTCATTTTTGTCTTGATCCAGTCATATATTATCGCATCATATAAGGTGCCTCCATTCCCATATCACCACATGAACGGTCCCAGATCAAATTAGTCATACAATATGGAATGGACCGCAGCTGTAGGTAAACCACAAACAAAGTGCCCGTCTTTTTTTGCTCTCTACAGACTATTTAAGATCACTAATTTCAGATTTAAATTCTCTTGTGTATAATAATTATACACTAAATCTGAAAGTACATTTAGTTT